>CM062805.1:1377595319-1377800769 GCA_031772625.1 Pinus tabuliformis | reverse complement strand
AAGCAAATTATCGATGCAGAGCCAATGCCACCATTCCACCACAAAGATACAAAAGGAGGAACATAAGATCTCCGAGGAGGAGGAGTGTCTCTTCCACTCCAGATGTGGGTAAAGGGCTCCCCGCTACAGTTCATATCAACAGCAGGAGCCAAAAGAACCTCATTTCAGCAAATATCGTGAAGCGACTGGGCTTACTGACCACAACACATCCACAACCATACACCATCGAGTGGCTTCACCAAGGACGGGATCTTCACATGAGCCAGCAGTGTCACCTTCCATACAACATCAAGCCCTTCATGGATGAGGTAATGTGTGACATTACTCCCCTTGAAGTTTTTGATGTATTATTAGGACAACCATACTTGTGGAAGCGACATGTTGTGTATGAATCAAGGCCCCATGCTGTTATTGTTACTTTGGCAAACAAGTTGTACAAAATATTGAGGTAGCACTACCTACCACCATCTCTTTGGTTACTGCAAAACAATGCAATAATCTCATTTCCAAAACTGGAAATTTGTTTTCCTGATGATACCCCTCAAGGAAAGAAGAAGATGGTGGCCATGACCTCCAGACAAGGCCCCTTTGCATGACAAGTACATATGGACAAGGTCGTGGAGGAGTACGAGGACATCTTCACCTCTCTGTAGGGTTCCTCTACACTCTCATTTCAAGCACCCCATCGATCTAACTCTAGGTGCGTCACCTCCCAATGTACCAATCTATCGGCACTCTATTTCTGGAGAATGATGAAATCAAGAGGCAGATTCAGGAGTTGTTGCAGAAAGGTCACATCTTTCCGAGTTCATCGCCCTGTGGTAGCCCGATCGTGTTGGTACAAAAGAAGGATGGGACTTGGAGACTCTGTATTGAATATCGGGCACTGAGCAAGATCACTGCCCGAATAGGTACCCGATCCCATGGATTGATGACCTCCTGGACCAACTGAAGGGGGGAAAATATTTCAGCAAGATCGATTTTAAGTCAGGATATCACTAGGTACCAATCAAACCCTACGATGTGTGGAAGACTGCCTTCAAAGCCAAGGAGGTCCTTTTCGAATGGTTGGTTATGCCTTTTGGATTGACGAATACTCCTGCAACCTTGATGAGGCTAATGAATGACATCTTGTAGCCATTAACCAACTCATTTGTAGTGGTATACTTGGATGACATCCTGATCTTCAGCCAGAGTTGGGAAAGCACCTCCACCACATCCGACAGTTTCTCCAAACACTGCAGCAACACAAGTTATGTACCAATTTGGAGAAATGCACTTTTGGCATGACCCAAGTTCAGTATTTGGGATACATTATTGATTAACAGGGGGTGCATGTGGATCCAGCCAAGATCCAAGTCATTCGGGATTGGCCATCTCTAACCACTCTGACAGATCTCCGCAGCTTTCTAGGTCTTGCCAACTTCTACTACACGTTCATGTTGGGATTTTTCTCATATCACTTAGCCCTTGAGTCAAGTCACCAAACGAGGAGCGAAAGAAAAATTATTTTGGTCTGAATCTCCAAAGAAGGCATTCACAGAGTTGAAAGATCACCTCTACACGGCACTAGTGCTCGCATTACTAGACTTGCAACAACCATTTGAGGTCGAGACAGATGCCTCTGACTATGCCATTGGGTAGTCCTTACTCAAAAAATGCATTCAGTGGCATATCACAGTGACACACTTTCAGACATAGTCTTGAAGTATCCCACTTATGACAAAGAGATGTATTCCATTATGCAAGCCTACCAACAATGGAAGCATTACATTTTGGGAAGGAAATGGTCATCCACACAAACCACCGACCCCTGCAGTTGATACAGACCCAAGGAAAATTGCAGAATGATCGCCATTAGAAAGTGGTCCTGCAACAGTTCCATTTGAATATCAAGTATAAGAAGGGAATCACCAATAATGTTGTAGATTGCCTCAGTTGGCCACTGATCATGGCGTTAACCACCATACTCAACTCTTGTGGGCACGAGACTTCTGATTGGCCACTTCATTACAAAAGCGACCCAGAATTGGGCCACACATACTAGACACTCTTGGAGGTTCAGCATGTTCCAGATTTTCACCTCCAGGATGCCCTGTTATGCCACCTAGGTCACCTTTGTGTTCCTTCAAGTGAGCGTGCCAATATGATTTTGGAAGCAGACTACAGTCGGGTTGCTAGGCATTTCGAAGTCGAGAAAATGGTGGCAGTACTGCAGAAGTATTTCTATTGGCTGAATCTTCAACGGGATGTCAGAAAGTACATTAGATCATGCACTGCCTATGCTATTTCCAAACCGACCATCGAGAAGCAAGGCCTATATACCCCATTTCCTACCCCTAGTCGACCTTGGAAATCCATCTTCATGAATTACATGTCAGGCCTTCCCACTAAGCATGGAAATGACTATGTTTTTGTGGTGATCGATACGTTCTCGAAGATGGCCATTATGGCAGCCTGCAAGAAGAATATCACAACAGAAGCCACTACTAAAATCTTCTTTGAACGAGTGTGGGTACACTTTGGGATCCCATAGTCTATCATCTCAGATTGGGATAGCAGGTTCCTCAGTACATTTTGGTCCAGTCTCTGGTCGATGTTGGACACCAAACTCACTAAGTCCACAGCCTTCCATCCTCAAACTGATGGCCAGACAAAGGTTTTCAACCAGATGATCGTACACATTCTGCACATGTACAACTCAAAGCATACACGCACATGGGATGAGAGCCTTCCCTATGTTTAGCACAGCTACAACTGGGCTCTTTACAGCTCGACTGGCCACGACCCTTTTCAGGTGGGCTTGGGATTCCAACCACAATGTCCCATTGATGTGGCCATGCCATTTGCAGCTACTCACGCAGATTAGGCTCATGTCCAATCTGAAACAGATAAGGAAACCAGCTTCATTGAGCACATCCAACATATTTTCTAGCAGGTCCATGACATTCTAGAGAAATCAAATGTCAAGTACAAGCAGTGACATGATCATCATCGGGTGCCACATAAGTTTCAAGTGGGTGACAAAGTCTAGTTGCATTTGCAAAAGGAACGCCTTACTAGAGCCTATCAGAAACTTAGACAACTCCGATATGGTCCTTACACCATTACCAAGGCTATGGGAGACAATGCATTTGAGCTCAGAATTCCCCCATTCCTTGGCCTGCACCCAATGTTCAATGTGGACTGCCTTCGGCCATACTTTCCACCATTACTAGACACATCCGACATTGCAGAACAGCTCACACCCACAGAGTTAAATCCAGATTTCGTGGAACAAGCTACAACTAATCGGATCATGGACACAAAGATCAAGTACACTCACCAATAGAATATCAAACTATATTGAGTTGTCAAAGTAGGCCAACTCCTTCACCAGGGCAAGTGGCTCACCAAGGACCAAGTTCACCAGAAGTTTCCTCATCTCATGGAGGAACTCAATGCAATGGGGACCATTGCTTCCTAAGGGGGAGGAATGATCTAGGTGGATATTGGTGGCCACCTGCCAAGTCCACCTGGACCCCCACCATTGTTTCTTTCTGCTTTTCAGTTTCCTTAATTGTAGCACAGTTTACTATTTTTAGCAGTTTTTTAGGTCCTAAACTTCTGGAGTCGTTTTGAGGCCCTAAACGACGTTTTTTGGGAAAACTAGGAGCAACATGGGTCCATGGACTGATGTTGCTCTTCCCAAAGTTTTAGTTCTCAGATAGATCTTTCTAACGAGATATTGTGTGCATCAAATGGAGATCATATGCCAAAGTTACGACCCCAGGAAGTTGATGTACCAATTTACCCAAACGGGGCCCACAGTTTGTGTTTCATCTTCTAGGGTTAGGTTTTTGGATGTTTAGGGTTTTTCCATTGTTTCTCAACAATAAATAGGCCTTCAAGCCTCATTGTAACATAGTTCAGAGGCATGTAGCCGCCACATCTCTTCTTAGAGATAAGCTACCATCGCTCTAGCTGGTTTATTTCCATTGTTGTTTGTAAGCATATTTCAGTATTTTACATTAATGAAATGAAGTATTATTTCCGTTGCATCTATGTGTTTATGGTTATCTCTGTAATTTGTTGCGTTCCTGTTTAAATCCGGATCACTCTTGTATTTTATATATTATTAGTCCAATTGTTCTTCATAAGATATATATCATAGAGGGACTATCATGTTATGTCCAACTTTTGAACATTCAAGGCTAAATATAAGTCTAATCCTTTGGATTAAAGCAATAATTGTTACTTCATTATTGGTGGAAATCCACAGTTTTGTAGAGGAGATTAAAACATTATATTTTGGTGATCACTTTTCATGCCATTTTTGCTTGTTGAGCTGATAGGCTCATTCTACAACTCAGTATGATGTGTAAGGATGTTCGTTCATCATCAAAGTTTAAATTTTTCTCATGTCAGACAACGATATATATATATATATATATATATATATATATATATATATATATATATATATATATATATATATATATATATATAGATATATATAGATATATATATATATATAGATATAGATATAATATATATAATATATAAATATATATAAAATAAATAAATAAATAAATAATAAATAATAAAAAATAAAAATTGCACGGTAACTGTTACTTCATTATCGGTGGAAATCAAAAATTTTGTAGATTATATTAACATTATATTTTGGTGATCACTTTTCATGCTATTTTTTCTTGTTGAGCCAAGAGGGTCATTCTACAAGTCAATATGATGTGTAAGGTGTTCGTTAGTCATCAAAGTTGAAATTTTTCTCATGTCGGCAAAAAATAAATAAACAAAAATTCACGGGAAGGAATTGGATCCCTCGCGGCTCATGTTTGATATGTATTTAAGATGGATCTATGTTGATTAACTTGAATTTTTTTTATCTGCCAAATTAAGATTTTTACATCCTTTATGGATATACTATAATACATCCTATCTGCTCTCATGTAAGCTAAAAATAAATTCAGAAGATGGTCTTAGACATCACTGACGTTTGACCTTCCTTTTCTTGTTTAACCTTCTCCCCAACGTCAGCCAGGTTATCATTTTCTTTTGAAACTTAGGTTCAGACTATACTGGTGGCCACTATACTCTAGTGGTTGATCCCTTATAACCAAAATTATGAGGACTGTGGCTGCGATTTGGAATTATACTCGAGTGGTTGATCCCTTATAACCAAAATTACTAGGACAACTATAAATTTCAAGGAAAACAAATTTGAAATTTGAGATTCTAAATACTTAGATGCCAATTGCCAAATTATGATGTCATATAGGATATGAGTCATGACCTATCACAATTTAGTATTAGAAAATATTTGGAAATTCGAGATTGTAAATACCTAAATACCAATTGCCAAATTATGATGTCATATAGGATATGAGTCATGTCTTGTCGCAATTTAGTATTAGAAAATATTTGGAAATTCAGATTTATCACTTTACTGTATAGAATTGAAAATTTCATTCTAGGAAATAGAATTCTAAATGTCATTTTATGGTTTTAAAAAAATTCAGAAATTTCAAAATTCACAAGTCATAATTTTACTGTAAATAAAATCTGAACTTTTAGATTTTAAATAAAATTCATAGTTTATAGAAAAGTTGAAAAACAGTATTTGATGAAGGAAGTTGTGATGAATGTGAACAAAAAAATATATGAGAGGTTTGTAAACAATATTCATCATTTCCATCAAAAGATGGTGCACTTCAGTAGTGTAGCTTAAGGTTAAATATTGTGTTCAAAGTCGAAGATTCAAAGTAAGGTTAGATATTGTGTTTAAAGTCCAAGATTCACTTCAACAACCTAGCTTAAGGTTAAATATTGTGTTCAAAATTCAAGATTCAAAGTAAGGTTAGATATTGTGTTTAAAGTCTAAGATTCACTGTGCTTGAAATTGGTAATAACATGAAATAAAATAAAAACAATATTTACTATGACTTGAGATGTGCAATAATCTTAAAAGAAAAAAAAATATATTTTGGTTTCCCTCATAAATATTATAACACAGGCCAGAAAAACCTATCAACGAAAAAACCTATTAGTAATTTCCATGAAAAAAATAAATATATCAACTCATGTTCAGTATGTTTCATCTATTAAAACTCATGAGAATATAAATATTAAAAAATTGTTTCAATAATTCTTTTGGGATCAAATATGAAAAATTTTTATAATCATATAAATATTAATATATTTTTTAAAATATATTTCTTAGTTATTTTAATATAAAGATAAAATTTTAATAACCAAATTAATATTAAAAGAGGACAATTCATAATGGTACTAAAAATGTGGACTAGAGGCCAAATTTATTGTTGTTCCTTAGTCCTGTGGTTAAGAAGCATTAGTTGCGAGTCTCAAGTATTTGATCCCTATGAAATCATATTGCATGTTGATAACAAGCTTAGAATACTTAAAATTGACAACAGGGACCTCATCTCTTCATCATAAAGAGCTTGAGTTTATACAATTTTCCTTTTCATTCAAGTACACTTTTGATTGTTGTCTGTCATGTTTTTTTCAACTCTCATTTCTTGCAGTGAATGGCACACTACAACTTGCCTATGCTCATTGAACAACATGAAAAATAGGTTACTTTTTCTCAAGGATCATTGTCCCCCTTTTCTGGCTTAAAGCAAATTCCTTTTTTTGCTCAAGTGTCTTGATTCTATGCTTACCAAAACTGAGGGACCATTTGGCTCAAGTTCTTTGTTGTGTATGGAATTTCTAAAACAAAGATATCTGAATATGTATGACTCTATAAATGTAATATCTTCTAGTTGATGGAAAAAAGGGATTATAGAAATGACCTTGAGAAATGAGACATTTTGGATTTGAACTTTCTCCAAACTTCATGATGTTTCTTTTAAGAACGAACCATTTCTTTGATAAGTTGGAAACTAATTAACTTTTTCACTACCACTTACAGTGTTTGATAAATTTGGCTATCAATTCTTAAACACCTCTTGTTCCAATACATCTACTTTGTCTTTGCCAACTTGTCTCTTTTGATGTTATGGCATATATAATATCATTGAACTATATAATCTTGGTATAGTAGTGCATCCACTAATTGTATTCCTTTATAGATAGGGTCAACGTTATCTTAGAGCATGGAAAAGATAAATAGACTAGACTAGGTTATTTTTATTACAAGTCTTAATCTTCATTACAAAATTTCATTAATTTGTATTTTAATTTGGATTATATATGAAATTAAATAGCACCACTTATCATTCATATGTAAATTAAAATACACTATAAATAAATTTTAATGAATTTTAATGAATTTTTAGAAAAAAAAAATATTAATTAATAATATAATTTAGATTCTAGATTTCATAATCCAATCATTTTAATTGAATTTAAATGGTGGTTTCCAATAGCCATTATTCTCTATTTTTAGTATTTTTTTAAGAAATATATCAAAATAGTGTTTTTAATTTGAGCTTTAGAAATTATATATATAATAGAGATCCATAAAACTAAAATATCATCTTTTACAATATCTATATAAAATTTAAATTTTGCCAATACATATGGTATATGGCATACATATCTACAATTGCATTCCTCATACCATTTTTCCAATTTTCATAATATTTTTCCAATTTATAAAACTTATTGGCCTCTCTTTGCACCTTTTGGAGCAATTGCTAGTGGATAAAAAAAAAAAAAAAAAACACACCTTTTTTCTAAATATAGTAGTAGATATATAATAATAATAATAATAATAATAATAATAATAAATTTTAAATTAAACTTTTATTTTGATTTTTTAAATATATTAAATAAATTACTTTATAAAAAATCATTATATTTTTATTTTTTTAACAACTTTTATATATATATATATATATATATATATATATATATATATATATATATATATATATATATATATATATTCCAATACAATATATATTTGAGGAACACTTTCTTATTTTCCTCCATTTTGATGTTTGATAATGGAATTAAAATCGGACACAAAATACATATAACAAACATCAAAACTTTAATTCCAATTTGAATGTTTAGCATCAGTTAATTAACACTTAAACATAATGCATGGATTCTCATATGTAAAGTGGAGGCATAAAAAATTGGCAAAGCAAAGCATGCAAAATTGACATGATTAAGACACAAAGGTTCACCATAACAACAACAACCCATAGATTGGATGAACCAAATATTTCTTCAACCAATCACCCTCATGCCATATTCCAAGCATGAATGTGTTATCTCATGGAACAAATCAAACAAAACCAAACCAGGGCTTCCAGAGGCCAAGCCACCCCAACCCTCAACCAGTGATTCCACCTCATAGACGTAAATCACTAACTATCACCATATTGGTATCTACCTAAGTTGTCTAGGGCTTCAGAGCATTTATTCCAACCAAGGCTTCCAGGACTAGTAACTCAACCCACAACTATTGTCGGGCTTCCAAAGAATTTGTTCAAACAGGGCTTCCAGGACTAGTAACTCAACCCACCAAGGGCTTCCAGAGCATTTTTCCAACCAAGGCTCCTAGGACTAGTAATTCAACCCAAGTTGTTATAGGGCTTCCAGAGCGTTTGTCCAACCAAGATTTCAAGAACTAGTAACTCAAACCACATCCATAAGGAACACGAGAACCAACTAGAAAACAAAAGGAAATACACCCACAATAACATGGTTATCTAGGAAATGGAAAGGCTAGGCAAATCTACCATAAATTTAGGAAATCCTCCATGTCAATGACAAATCATAACTAAGAAGCCACATGCATGTGCCATGCATGCCAAAACTAGCAATAAAAGCATACATGCAACCCGGTACCTGCAAGAAAAACTTCTTGTAGTTGTTAATCTCAATGCCTTTTTGTGCTTTCCTGCTCTTCCTTTGCCTTCTTGCTCCAAATTCCAAGTATGCCGCACTCCTCCAAGAGTGTCCCAAGAAAGCTCTAAGTTTCCAAGAGTATGAGAGTGAGAGAGAGTAGAAAATGGTAGCTCCAAAATTGAACTGACAAAAATCTACAAACTGATCCTCAGAAGCCTTTTTATTAACAAGGCCTATATTTTCTTCATTTTCCTCCTCACATGAAACCTGTGACCTTTCGCCTCTCTTTTCTCATAATTTCCATTATTTTCATAAATAAAATGCCAATTAATTGTACTTTGTCTTTCCAAAGTATTTTCGATTGTCTTTGTCAATTTCCATAGCCATTTATTAATCTCAAGTGATCCCCATCACTATGTTTTTGTCCAACATTCGGCTTGGAATACATGTCCCATGACCATGGTTATTATTTTTGTCTTTATTAACTTTATTACATGGAATTTTAACCAGGGTTGTTACAGAACCCTCCCCCTTGGGGGAACACCTTCCTCAATATTCAGTGACACCTACAACCAACAATACTGTTGGAAAGAAAAACATACTACCCATGGAGCTCTATAACTTAGCTCTATGTGTTTTTGTGTATTTCATTCAAAATTTAGTTACAAATCATAAGAATATGACTTCTAGGGGAAATTCCAATGAAGACCATAATATTATTTTCCAACATAAAACTCCTGCTCTCTTGGAGGAATACAGTCCAATCAAAAATACAATTTCAATTTGAAAATTCAAGAATTCAATTTGAAAATTCAAGAGAATGTTTTGCTCACCCATTTAGATAAGATACATACTCAAATGGAAAATCTAGAGCAGGAAAATCATGAAGATAAAAGCACCCTCAATGGTTATCAGACTTATAAATAAATGAAGTGGATGGAAAAGCTCGAGTAGGAAAATCACGAAGATAAAAGCATCCTCGAGGGTTATCAGACTTATAAATAAACGAAGTGAATGAAATGTAATTTTTATTGTTTGATTAAACACATTTAGTATTATTATGAAAGATGTAATGGGGCTACTAACATGTAATAATGAAATACATATAAAACAAAAATTGTTTGAAACTAGAATTAGAAGCTTTCGCATATATAATATGATGCTCTTAACTTTTTAATAAAAAATATTAACACTAGACATCCTTGACATATAAAATCCAAGGCAATATTTAATTTATAAGTTGGATTAAATATTAAATATATTTTTGATTATATATATATATATATATATATATATATATATATATATATAATTTTGAAAATATAATTATAATTTATATCATTATATATATATATATATATATATATATATATATATATATATATATATATATATATATACAAGGAACACTTTGTTCTTTTCCTCCATTTTGATGTTTGATGATGGCATTCAAATCAGATGCAAAATACATATAACTAACTTGAAAACTTTAATTCCAATTTGAATGTTTAGCATCAGTTAATTAACACTTGAACATAACACATGGATTCTCATATGTAAAGTGGAGGCATAAAAAACTAGTAAAGAAAACATGCAAACTTGGCATGATTAAGACACAAGTGTTCATCATAACAACAAAGGAGAACTTTCTTGGTTTATAATAACATGGAAAATCCAAAAACCTACCTTTCATGGCAGCATATAATTGAAAAGGATTGTGAATAATCACATCAACAACCCTAATTCTTTCCATGAAGTTAAATGAAAGATAAATGATCATACACTACTTATGATGAAGTTCAACTCCTCCCATAGCTTAGGAGCCTCCACCTTAAAATCAATGTGAGGAGAACCCCAAGAGAAGCGTGAATCCAACAGTATACTAAAGTTAGGAAAATGAACACGCCATCTTGGACAACATCGAATAATAAATGTAAGCAATCATTTAGAGAGTTTTTTAAGTGCTATTGGGAACATGGTCATGGGACAAGTGGCCAACAACTCCACCACATTAGCAAAACCCTTGGAATTTTACAACCATATCCACAAACATTTTCACACAATTCTCGCCTGCTCTATTTTAGCGAGAATGGTTGCCTGCTCTCTTTCAGTGTCAATGGTCACCTCACATTCCTGTCTTTAAGAATAGGGACATCGTTGTTCTTAAAGCCGACAAAGGTGGGGTTGTTGTTATCCTTGAAAAGGAGGATTATCGTAGGAAGATGTTGGATCACTTGTGTAATTGTGGAAGCTATAAAAAGCTTAATAACAATCCCCTAAAAAGGATATCCAGAACAATCGCTCTAGCTATAAAGTCTAGTAACACTATGGGCACCTTTTGCCACAAACTTATTGAGAGTATCCCAATCACTCTAAGGATCTATGGGCTTCCAAATATCCACAAGGAAGGGGCCCCCTTGAGACCCATTGTCAACACCATAGGAGGGCCAAACTACCTCCTAGCCAAATACCTAGCCTTGAAGCTTAAACCCCTTTTTGGCCTTACAGACTCATTCGTTAAAGGCTCTTCTTTGTTTTTCAATGAGTTAAAGGGCATAAAGTTTGACCATGGGAACAATCTTGTTAGTTTCGATGTGGTACCCCTTTACATTAGCATGCTTATTAAGGAGGTCATTGAGGTCATCAATCACCTCACTGATCCTGATACCATTAGATTAGTAGAGATTTGTCTTACTTCTAGTTTTTTCTACTTTGAAGGGGAATTCTATGAGTAGACTTGCGGGGTTGCCATGGGCTTCCCCCTTTTCCCGGTTGTTGCTAATATTTTTATGGAATACTTTGAATCCAAGTCTTTGGCCTCAGCTCGTCTCTAGCCGAAGCTATGGAAAATATTTGTATATGACACTTGTGTCATCTGGTCTCATGTCCAAGAAGAGTTAGATCATTTTTTCCACCATCTGAACAATCAATCTCCCTCCATAAAGTTTACTATGGAGCACGAAGTTGATAGGTTCCTGCCTTTTCTTGATGTTCTCATTTTGAAGAAGGATGATGGTTCTTTCTCCCACCATGTGTTTAAGAAGAAAAAAAAACTCGTACTGAGAAGTATCTTCATGCCAAGTCTCATCATTTCTCGGCTCAAAAGTTTGGTGTTCTCAACATGCTAGCTATTCGTGCACTGAGAATCTCTAATGAAAATAACCTTTATATAGAGAAAGACCGTCTTCTTAATGTTTTTGTTAATAATGGATATAGTAGGGACTAAGATATTGAAGCTTTCCTTAAAGCTAACAAAAGTCCCAAGGTTAAGAAAGACCCTAAAGATCGAATCTCAGGGGTGCATCTCCCTTTCATCTATTACGATATTCCGACACATAGGAAATAGTTAAGTATAACTTGGTCTAGTATAGAGTTAGGTAAAGTGGGTTTCTTTACTATGTACACTTTGTAACTTACTATCCGACGGTCACGATATGTAGTGATCCAACGGTTCATTCTCTCCCCGGTATTACTGACACTTGATCCGTGGCTTAACACCCGATTGGTCCATGATCTCTATTTAAAGAGCATGGAGGGTCATTTGTAGGTTAACCATCCATGAGAGAAGCTTATGTAAATTTTCATTCTTTTATTAATAAATTTCCTGAAGTTGCCGCGTTGGCTCAGGCCGTGGACTGTTTCCCTCTTTGAGGGTTTTAACCACATCAAAATACTGGTGTATTGATCTGTGATCTGTGTGTGAGCGGTGTCCTTTGGTGTTCTGTCTGAGGAACTTACCCTGTAAATTCCTACATGGTATCAGAGCTATTTGAGGGCCGCGTCCGTTGGTGATCCAAATCTGAAGCCGGTAGAACTGCATCCGACTACCGTTTCCTAGATCTACTGTTTCTGACTACTTTCAGGCCGAGAGGACTGCTCTATTGTGTTGAGAGCATCTGTTGTAGTGAGGAACCCCTTTCGTTTCATACGAAAAGGTTTCCAGTAGCCCTAGCTACGTCATTTTTAAGATCTGGAGGTATACAGTGTTTATTTGCAGTTTACAGTTATTTTCTCTCTATTTATTTCAGTTTCGTTTTATTTAGATTTTTTTATTACCGGATCTATACATTTCATTTCTACGTATGCTCTTTGCCGCACGACTCTGTGCGATCTGGGCAAATCAAAAACAGAAAGGAAGG
The DNA here is from genome assembly GCA_031772625.1 of Pinus tabuliformis. Classification (NCBI taxonomy): domain Eukaryota; kingdom Viridiplantae; phylum Streptophyta; class Pinopsida; order Pinales; family Pinaceae; genus Pinus; species Pinus tabuliformis. Next base: position 1,377,787,801 of record CM062805.1, on the reverse strand, counting down.
ATTTTTCTCATGCGTATGCTCTTTTCCGCTGCGCCTTAGTGTGATCTCGGAAAATCAGAAACATTGAGAAAAATATTTAGTTTCCGGCTAAAGCTAACTTCGAGCCGCAAGGTTCGTCTTTTTTGTATGTCCGTGCTGGGTTTTTTGTTTTTTGTTTTGTAGGGAAAAAGAGCTTTCTCAAAGCAAGCACGCAACCCAAAGCTTCAACCCCCCCCCCCTCTCTCTCTCTCAAACTTTTTGTATAGCTCACTTGGTCCAAAGCTAATTTATGAGAGTAGAGGTCTTGAGTTCAAGTCTCCTTTTTGTGGGGGCAGACTTTTCATTTCCGCACATTCCCACACTTCGTCGGCATCTTCATCAAATTTTCTTCAAAAAGCCATAACTTCTTCATCCGGAAGCCATTTACAAAACTGTTTTTTTTTAAACAGCCTAATTTTTCGAGATCTTTCCATTGGAACACTTAGTTTCAACATCTATAGCTTCAGTTTATGTTAAAATGGAAATTCCATGCCAAGTTATTCTTGACAACACCAACTACTTCCAATGGTGGTCCTACATTGTGGACTTACTTAGAAGTAAAGGTCTTTACAGAATAACCTCAGGCCAAGAGACCAAACCGAAAGATGAAGATAAGGCAGCTAAATGGGAAAATAGGCAAGACCAAGCACATGGGTTGATAGGGATGTCTATTTCTCTAGATCTTAGATTCCATATTGTAGAACGTGATGCTCTGGATGAAGCAATGAAACAGATTACTAAAGTCTTTGGAATTAAAAATGAACTTAGAGCCATCAACTTGAAAATGAGTTGCTTACATTGGACCCCAATAATTTTTCTTGCATTGAAGATTTTTTGTCCAAGTTCAAGACCCTTAGACTTCTCTTGGAGGGTGTTAAGGTTAAGAAAGAAGATAGTAACCTTTAACATGAAGTCTTTAACATGAAGTCTTTAACATGTTCTTGGCCTTTAAGGCCTTTGTTGAAAAACAATCTGGACATCAAATCCTTAAGCTAAGATCTGATAATGGCGGAGAATATGTTAACAAAAAATTCATCAAATTTTGCACTAAGAATGGAATTCAAATGCAACATATTGTTCCATATACTCCACAACAAAATGGTGTAGCTGAAAGGAAGAATCACACCTTAAAGGAAATGGATAATTGTATGCTTCAATCTAAAGGACTTAGTCTTAATTATTGGGCAGAAGCAATTAACTTTGCAAATTACATAATAAATCGCACTCCTACTAAGGTTTTAAATAATATCACTCCAGAAGAAGCATGGATCTCAATTAAACCAGATGTAAGTCACTTTCGTGTTTTTGGAAGTGAAGCATGGGCCCATATTCCAGATGAGAAACATAAAGCTTTAGAACCTAAGAGTGAAAATGTATTTTTGTTGGATATTCTAAAGATTTCAAAGGATATAGACTTATTCCACATAAGTCCAAAATTTTTATCATTAGAAGATATGTAAAGTTTGCTGAAAATATATCGGCCTATGAGCCTAGTTCGGCGGATGTGCCACCTCTCCCTATCTCTTCTACTTTTGAAAATATTTCTTCTTCAGATGATGAAAGCGAGGATGAAAATCCTCCCCCACCTTCTCAGGATCCTCCTTCAGCTCCTCAGCTTCCAAAATGGGTCTGTGCTAGTCGGGATGCAGCAGGTGATCTTGCCGGTGATCCTACAGATCAACGATGTACACGTTCTCAGTTTGATAGAGCCTCTTCTTTACTGGCTCAAGCTTCAGTGAATTATGATCCTGACACCTTTGCAGAAGCTTCAGGCCATCCAGATTGGGAAGCAGCTATGAATGAAGAATATCATTCATTATTGGCAAATGATACATGGGATCTTGTTCCTCTACCAAAGGGACGAAAACTTGTTAGATGCAAATGGGTTTACATAACCAAGTATGGACCAGATGGGAAAGTTGATAAACATAAAGCTTGTCTTGTTGCTAAGGGATTTTCACAAGTTGAAGGCATTGACTACACTGAAACCTTCTCCCCTATTGCCAAAATGAACTCTATCCACCTTGTTCTTTCCCTTGCTGCCTCTTTCAAATGGGAAGTCCATCAGATGGATGTTAAATCTGCCTTCTTGCATGCGGACTTGCATGAAGAAATCTATATGGAACAACCTTTTGGCTTTATACAAACAGACTCCAGCCTTGTATGTCGGCTTAAGAAATCCCTTTATGGTCTCAAGCAAGCTCCTTGAACTTGGTATGCCAAAATGGATAACTTTCTTTTAGAAAATGGCTCTTCTAGGTGTCATTCTAACAATACTGTCTACACCAAGAAAGTGGGCAAGTCTCTTATCATTCTTGTTCTTTACATTGATGATCTTATCCTGATTGGTAGTGATCCCAACCTTATAAACCATGTGAAGCCTAGCCTTAAAAGGAAGTTTGAAATGACAGACTTAGGACACTTACATTATTTTCTTGGTCTTCAAGTCTTGCAATCCAAGGAAGGTATTTCCCTTTCCCACTCCAAGTATGCCTGTGATATTCTACGCCATTTTCACATGGAAGACTGTAAGCCAGCCCCTTCTCCCTTTCAGTCTGGAGTCAAACTTTCAGTCACTTGTACTTCTCCTTAAGTTGATGCTACCTTATACCATCAACTTGTAAGAAAACGTTTGTATCTAACCCATACTCATCCTGACCTTTCCTTTGTTGTTGGCCTTGTTGCTCGGTTTATGCAAAACCCACGTGAAAGTCATTGGAGAACAACCAAAATAATACTTCGCTATGTTCGAGGTACAGTTCAGTTGGGATTCATTACAGTGCCGAAGCATCTCCTCTATTGGTTGGTTTCACTGATTCCGATTGGGCTGGTGACCCTGATGATCGGAAGTCTACTGCAGGTTATGTGTTCACTCTTGGTTCAGGACCTATTACATGGGCTTGCAAGAAACAAGGTGTCATTTCTCTTTCTTCAACAAAAGTAGAGTATCGTGGTGCCATAGAAGCTAGTAAGGAAGCCTTGTGGCTTCGTCAGATCCTGTCAGAGTTTGGCTTTCAGCAGCAACATCCGACTACACTTTGGTGATAATCAGAGTTCCATTCAACTATGCAATGACCTAGTCCAACATCAGCGTAGCAAACACATTGAACTGCACATGCACTTCATCAGAAAGCTCATCCACGACCATGTTCTTGAAGTGCAATATTGGTCAACAGATGATCGAGTTGCAGACATCTTTACAAAGGCTCTCACAGAGGCGAAGTTCACTAAACTTTGATTTATGGTTGGAGTTCAGGAAGTTGTCACTAAGGGGGGATAGGCTCTAGTGCCTCCTTCCTTCTCCTATTGTGTCATATTTGTAAATCCTTCAATCCTATCCCAAGTTGTTCTTAAGGGGGGATGTTAGGATATTCCGACACATAGGAAATAGTTAAGTATAACTTGGTCTAGTATAGAGTTAGGTAAAGTGTGTTTCTTTACTATGTACATTTTGTAACTTACAATCCGACGGTCACAATATGTAGTGATCCGATGGTTCATTCTCTTCTCGATATTACCGACACTTGATCCATGGCTTAACACCCGATTGGTCCATGATCTCTATTTAAAGATCATGGAGGGTCATTTGTAGGTTAACCGTCCATGAGAGAAGCTTATGTAAATTTTCATTCCTTTATTAATAAATTGCCTAAAGTGGTCGCGTTGGCTCAGGCCGTGGATTGTTTCCCTCTTTGAGGATTTTAACCACGTCAAAATACTGGTGTATTGATCTGTGATCTGTGTGTGAGTAGTGTCCTTTGGTGTTCTGTCTGAGGAACTTACCCTGTAAATTCCTACATCATCTAGGGGACCACTCACGAGATTGTGAGAATCCTTAGGAAGCATAATGTTCCCTCAACCTTTAAACCCCTTAACACCTTTCATAGCTCCCTAAGATCTATAAAATACCTTGTTGACCCCAAGGATATGAAAGGTGTTTATGTTATTCTATGTTCTTGTGGGACCCCCTATGTTGGTGAAACTGGGCACTCTATTAATCAGAGGATTCATGAGCATGCAGCCGACATCAAGCATGGGAGGACCCGTTCTTCAGCCTTGGCAAAACACGCGGAGAAGACTAGGAATCATATATGCATTGAGGAGGCCCAAGTTATTGCTAGGGTTGCTCATTTTCATCACCGCTAGTTTAGGGAGGCCATTGAAATTGAAAGGAGGTCAAGTAATCTTAACAGGGATGACAGCTGGAAGATTAGCAGTTGTTGGATCCCTGCCCTATCCTCTTACCCGCCCCCTCTTTATCTTTATTCGTTCCTTTCATTTTACTGTTTTCCTTTCTAGTTTCAATGCCTTGCCTCATGGATTGTTTGAATTTCCTCTGTATTCCCTTCTCTATTTATTTGTTGGTTTCCTTAATTGTTATTTATTTGGTATTTATTACCTTTATTTACTCATTATTTTTATTAATATTATTATTGTCATTTATTTTTAATCCTAATTTATCCCATAATATTTCCTATAATAGTATTAATATAAGTTTATATATATTTTATTTAGTTTTAAATTAAAAATAGGATAACAAATTTTCCCTTAATAATTGTTTATTATGTTTAATTTTCTAGTTTAGGTACATAAATTTTCCTAATATATATTTTTATGTTTTTATTTAGTTTTTATTAAACATGATATATATATTAAATAGGTTTATATATAAACATAGCTAAAATAATTTTAGTTAATTATAAGCATATATATTTAGTTACATATATATTTAAATGATTATAAATAAACTTAATAAAAAAATTAGCTAATTAATTAATAAACTTTCCCCTAACTCTTCGTCGAGTTAAATGTAGTTGTGGTCCTGTCAAATGTAGTCATTTATTTTGGTCAAAAATAGTCATTTCTTTCTATTCATTTGAATGGTCGATCTCTCTATTTAACTTGTTTCCATGATCTGATTCTTCCTCTTGCCTTGACGATGAACCACACTTGTTGGATCGAAATGCGTTGATAAATGAACTTTTATGTGATTATCACCAAAAACATGTCTCAAAAGCTTGATATGGATCACAAAAGCCTTAATTCAATAATTGTATCATTTTTATTATTAAAATACAAACTTATTAAAAATATATTATTGTATATTTATTAAAAAATTATAATAGTTACAAATATTTAAAATAATAATAATAATAATAGTTCGTGATGCTTAGAATATATGATAATGGGGTGTGTTGTTAAGTCATTTCGTGATGTGTGATGTGAAGATCACCTGTTCGAAAATCAGTGCCAAAAAATTTCGTCATGTTAAGGGTTGGTGTGGCCCAGGCCGAGTGTGATCCATGAGTTATTTTGACGGCTTAGATACCCTTGGGTCGGGGTTTCTCAAGCCACAGGTCAAACCTGATGTAATCTTTGATGAACTCAAACCACTTCACAAACAAAATAATAATAATAATAATAATAATAATAATAATAATATAATATAGTTATTTAAAAGTAATATTATTGTTGATGATCAATTTCAAAATTAATATTATGTTATTAATTTAAAAAGTCCATAAAAAAATAATATTTAATATTTTCCTTAATTAATTAATTAATTATAATATTTTCAAATATTATTTTTTAAAATTAAAAAAAAATGTTTTTGTGTTTAAATCTACTTTATCAAAATAAAATAAAAAATAAAAAATTTAACTAAGATTGATTTAAAAATATAAAGTATAATATTATTGTTTAAAAATTAATGAAATTAAGTCTAATATTCTTGTTTAAAAAAATGAATAATTTAATATGATTTTCTGTTTTTTTTTTCAATTTATTTACTATGCTTAAATAATAATAAATAATAAATAATAAACCCTTGGATGGGGTGACAAACAAGTGGAGGGGGGAGATGGGCTATTATTGTCCCACTTGTTTAACAAATTAGGGGATGTGGGTGTGCCGGTCCCACTTGTTTAGAACGCTAAGAGATGTGGCAGCACACCCACATAAATGTTTTAATGACGAGACACTACAATAGGAGGGTGGTAATTATGGCCTACCATACCATGAAGACACTAGTATTGAAATTGAGTTGTTTGGTATTTGATATGTATGATAATTGAGTTCTCACACAAGTGATGGTAATGGGAGTTACGATATCATCCATGGAAATTGTAGGAAGGTTGTCTACAAAGACGAGAATTTAACATACACCGAAAGTTGTTTCCATCTTGCTCCTACTGCAATGACTTGGAATTGTAATGTTGTTCTAAAATTTAAAATTGGTTCTAGTTCATTGTATCCACTCCTCGACAGGTTGGTCAACGCCTGGTCTGCAGTAAGGCTCAGGTTCACAACTTTTATTTTATCTCTTTCCTTCTTTGGGTCATCTCTATTGGTCTTTCCCTCCTCTATTCACATCAACTTTTGCTTTCTTCCTAGGCCTCCCTATGTTTCTCCTATCCCTAGTCCTTTGTTCTCCCTAGTCATGTTGCCTCTCATTACTTCTTTCTAGCTTATTTTGTTGACTGTTCTATTTTATACGTGTTCTCTCCATAAGCTACCATTCTAGTGTCTCTCGGTGGTATTTTTCTTGTTGGAGCTTGCCTATTTTCTTCCCCCTCCTCTTGTGTTGACATTTTATGGTTACTTCTTGGGAGGGTCCTTATGTTGTGGTGACACTTTTTTAGCCACTTGATTAATGTGGCACCTTCCCCACTTACTTGAATTCATTAGTATGTCCTAGCATCTACCTAAGTTTTACTATTCTTTGTTAAAATTGGAAACTAGGGCCAAACTCCATGTGAGTCATCTTATTTATGGCAACTGATAATTTTCATGGATCTCTCTCATCGAGAGGTGTAGGATTGATCTAAAGATCATCCGATTTTGATAAGTATCCATGGAGTTATGAATTTATTTGTGTTACAAGACAATTTGTCAAGGTCGGCCAGCAACCAAATAAACCCCACATGTGCTCAACGCTTTAGTATAAAAGGAGATGACTTGAGACTCATTCTACAAACACTTCTATCTTGACTTCTCTCCACTTGTCTTGGGTTTTAGTGGAAGAAAAATCTAGGAGTTGAAGCCCTAGATGTTGGAGGAATAGAGGCTGCCCTAGCTGTAGCAAAGAAGATAGACCAGCAGAGTTATGGAAGGGTTCTATACACTGCCCAAAGGAGTCTAGACGCAATCCATGGATGGAGAAATATCACGTTGGAGGAGGCCCTACTCAATCTTCCATAACCACAGGTCTGCCTAGCCCTAAACTAGTTGTCTAAATCCTAGCCACAAAATAATAGTGAAGAGATCTAGACAACGTGATATGGAGGAGATTAAGGAGGTTGAGGGAGGCCTTAACAAGCCCTAGCCGCAGTCATAGCTAGAGCAAGGAGGGGCCAAGACAGCGAGGAGAGAAGGGACCGTTTTAAGGGCTAAACAATGCAAGCAGCTAGGCCGAGGAGAATAAGAGCAATACGATGTTGTGGGCATCATTCTATGGAGGCAACAACGATAATATTGTTGTTGTAATGGCTGCAAGCCTAAGCACACATCTATTATTGTGTTGGAGGTGTTAATGGCTAACACACAAACTATGGAGGCAACGTTGCTAGGGCAGAAGCTTGCCAAGGTGGGCCGTAGTCCTTAAGGGATTGTTTATGGATTGATAGTTGGGTGTGTAAGGCCTTCCAAATGCCGTAAACAGTCACCATATAAGCAGCAGTGAAGGAAGCATTGGAACAATAGTGTTATGGACAGCAATAAGGTGACATACTGCTACAAAGATGCTTGGGATAGCAAGGTGACATATTGTTGTAAAGATGCTTGGGACAACAAGGTGACATAGTGTTGCAAAGATGCATGGGACAGCTAGCTACATAGTGCTGCAAAGATGCATGGGACATTTGGGCTACATAGTGCTGCTAAAAAGCATGGGAAAACAAGGCTACATGGTGCTGTTAAGATACATGGGACAACAACAAGGTATGGCAAGGCAAAGTGGGACAACAGTTGTGACATGGCAACAAAAGTACATGGGATAGCAGCAAGCATGGATAGCATGGATAGCAATGGTAAGCTTCGTGATGATAGCACATGAGACATGTTGTATGACAACATGGTTCATCAAATGACACATGGGACAGTAGTGCAACATAAGGTGCAGCAGTATGATGTGTATAGCATGGTCATGATGTCTAGTATTGTGATGATGGCTGCAGCATGGTGCAACACAGTGAGGTTAAGAATGATGATGAGATGCAACATGATGATAGGTGAAGGAGTCACCTTTGAGAATCTGTTGAAGCAACATGTCCTCAACTGATCTCATGTATCATCTTCTTAGAGATGATCTATGCTCTTATCTACATAATTCAAAGTGTTGACTTATGTTATAAATGTACTATCTCTCTCTCTGTGTGTGTTGAACTATTGAAGAAAATATAAGAAGAATTGATCAAGGGTTTCACCACATTGGGGTTTTTCCCTGGCTAGTGCCACATCTTGTGTCCTTTTGTCTTGGCTTGTCTTCTGCAATTTATGTTTATGTTCTATCTGCAGTTTACTTTAATGCTGATATGATTGCTAATCTAGAAAAGATATTGAGCTAACTGTGAAAATTGAAATAAATTTCTCTAAGAATAGAACGTGCCTAAAATTAACATGGTATCAAAGCTGAGGTGAAGACAAAGCCGAAGCAAGAGTGAAAGAGAAATCACCAAAGACAGTTGGGAAAGGACAAAAGGATCAATGGATTCCTCATCCCTCTTCTAATTCACCAAGGATGAAGTCAAAGAAGAGAATATTATCAGAATGGCACAGCAGAAGCTTCTAATGGCCTACCTAAAGATCACTTCAATGGGAAGTCTGGATCTAAGGGTGGAAGGAAAGGAAAATTCCATGTTTGTAATAAGTTTTGCCATTATACGAAGGAGTGCCTGAATGGCAGGGACACATCACTTGATGATGATAACAATCATTCCAGGGACATCTTCAATGATCAGAGGAATGACATGTAATGCAAGTCATCAAGGATACAACTCGCTCTTCAAAGAAAGAAAGGAACCCCAGGTATGAAGAATCAAATGTTGTTTCTGATAAGATAAAGAAGCGTTATCTTGTATTGGCCCTCTCCTCGAGGTTCTATGGGATTCTGGTTTATTGATTGTAGTGCTTCAAGGCACTTCATCGAATAGAAGGGTGCTCTCTCTAATTTGGTAGAGATGGAAACAATCATGGGATTATACTTGGAGCTGATGCCACCTATCTTGGAAAGGGTGTAGGGAATGTTACCCCTGAATTGAATGAGGGTAACTCGATTCATTTACGAGAATATCTTTATGTACATGATCGCAAGAAGAACCTGGTGTCCATTTCAGCAATGGAAGTCAAAGGTTTCAGGGTGGTATTCATCGATGGAAATGTACGTGTTTGAAAATTTAATTTTCAAATATGCTTTTACTCATGGGTTCAGGGTTGGTAATTTGTACCAAGTTGTAGGAAGTCCATTGGGGACCATGTCATTTGACACATCTCATCTATAGCACTAGAGGTCTACTTATTGTGGGGCCCTACCCGATGTGAGTCAAATGGTGATAGGGATGCCTGAATTCAAGAAGAGCATGAAGGTACATGTATGAGATGTACCAAAGGAAAATCTTGCAAGGGGACCATTCCCCTCATGTAACAGGTCCATAGGTTTGGAACAAGGGGTTTGAGATTCATGATCGGGAATCTCATGTGTTCTGGTGGAATAAAGCCCTCTATGGCTTGAAGCAAAACACCCTGGGCTTAGTATGAGAGGATTGATAGTTGTTTGATGAAGCTGAGATTCACTAGGAGTGAAGTGGATCCAAACCATTGCTCGAAGGTTGTGGATGATAGACCTCTCATACCGACACCTTCTAAGGATGACCTATTTCTGACAGGTGTAGACCCTCTCATTTGCAGAAGTATGAGGGAGTTGGATTCCAGACGTGAAATGGTAAGTTACAAGCTCATGACTACCTTGAGGATATTAAATTTCAGAAGCTATATGGTAGTGATGTCAAACTAGATTTGGGAAATACCTCTGAGTTTCATAAACTCATTTGCGTTGATGTTCTTGGTGAACTTCCGTCCAGACATATGATTTTCAGTTAGTATGATGAGCTCATATATGGTTGAGCCTCACTAGATTGGTGCCAAGAATATTCTAAGATATCTTCAGGGCACAATCTCTCATGGATTGAGATACACTGCCAAAAATATGAAGCTACATGATTGCTCGGGGTTTTGCTCAATATCCTGGATGAGCAGGAAGTAGAAGATGGTTGCTTTGAGCACCGTTGAGACCAGATACATAGCTACAAGTATGACCTCATGTGAATTTTCCTGGTTGCAGGAGCTCTTTAGTGAATTTCTTTTACACATGATGGATACCACCATGATCTTTTGTGTCAACCAGGGGGGATCCGATTATTGAGGAATCTCATAATCTATGATTACTCCAACATATAGACATTAGATACTACCTTATCTGGGATATGGTGCATCGATGAGCTGGAGGCTCTATCGCATTGAGACTGATGTATAGGTTGCAGACATTTTGTCGAAGGCCCAGGGAAAGGTCAAATTTGTGACTTTCCCGAATGACTTGGAGTTGTTAAGAGACCCTCTTATGAGGGTCCTGCATGATGCATGCATTGAGCTCTGGGAGTTTCATGGGGCTTGGGGTACTGCTCGGAGCAAAAAGCGACCATAGGGTGACTCATCCTCCAGAATGGTGTGTTGTGTACAGGGTAAATGGTTCAGCCTTCCCTTGTGATACCCCATGGCAACTTAGGGACAGGATGAGTGGTTCTCCTATCGAGGCATCCTACCCATGCAGTTTGGGACTCATGGTAAGTACCTCTCATCTATCCAATGAGTAGGGAAATCGGATTAGGGACCATAGTAGTAATATTAATGGATGCATCACTGTATCTATCGTACTCCCTATGCTATGATGACATCAATTGATCTGGGATCAATGAAACTGACTTCAGGTTAGTGAGAGTGGTATGACACACTCTCTTCATATGGAACTAACTTCAGTTTTGTAGAGAATGGTATGAGACATTCTTGATCAATTCTTCTTCTTCATGGTTCAACAGAGCAGAATAGAGCAGAGTAGAGCTCAGTAGAGAAAAGTAGAGAAGAGTAGAGCAGAGCAGAGCAATGCAGGGAACTGATGGCAGAGATAGTACAGTCGTAAATATTGATCAACAGATGGAGTTCTCCCTAGTTGAGAGGGAGTGTTAAAATTGGAAACTGGGGCCAAACTCCATGTGGGTCATCTTATTTATGGCAACTTATATTTTTCTTAGATCCCTCTCATCGAGAGGTGTAGGATTGTTCTAAAGATCATTCGATTCTGATAAGTATTCGTGGAGTTATGAATTTATTTATGTTATAAGATAATATGTCAAGGTCGGCGAGCAACCAAATAAACCCCACATGTGCTCAACATTTTAGCATAAAAGGAGATGACTTGAGAATCATTATACACACACTTCTATCTTTATTTCTCTCCACTTGTCTTGGGTTTTAGTGGAAGATAATTTTAGGAGTGGAAGCCCTAGATGTTGGAGGAAAAGAGGTTTCCCTAGCTACATCAAAGAAGACAGGCCAACGTAGCTGTGGAAGGGTTCTATATGCTGCCCAAAGGATTCTAGTGAGGAGGCCCTACTCAATCTACCCTAACCACAGGTTTGCCCTGACCCTAACCTAGTTGTCTAAAGCCTAGTTGCAAAAGAAGACCAAGGAGATCTGGATAGCATGATGTGGAGGAGATTAAGTAGGCTAAGGGAGGCCTTAGCAAGCCCTAGCCACATTCCTAGCTAGAGCAAGGAGAGGCCAAGCCATTGAGGAGAGCAGGGACCATTTTAAGGGCTAAAACAAGGCAAGCAGCTAGGCTGAGGAGAATAGGAGAAATACGTTGTTGTGGGCATCATTCTGTGGAGGCAGTAGCGATAAGATTGTTATTGTACTTGGCCGCAAGCCTAAGCACACAACTGTGATTGCGTTGGGGGTGTTAAGGGTCGACACACATCCTATGGAGGCAACGTTGCTAGGGAAAAAGCTTGCCAAGGTGGTCCGTAGTCCTTAAGGGGTTGCTTATGGATTAATAGTTGGGTGTGTAAGGCCTGCCAGATTCCCTAACTAGTCACCATATAAGCAACAGTGAAGGAAACATTATAATAGTATTGTTATGGACAGCAGCAAGGTGACATACTACTGCAAAGATGCTTGGGACAGCAAGGTGACATACTACTGCAAAGATGCTTGGGAAAACAAGGTGACATAGTGTTGCAAAGATGCATGGGATAGTTGGGCTGCATAGTGCTGCAAAGATGCATAGGACAGTTGGGCTACATAGTGCTGCTAAGATGCATGGGATAGAAAGGCTACATGGTGCTGCTAAGACACATGGGACAGCAACAAGGTATGGCAAGGAAAAGTGGGACAACAACTGTGACATGGCAACAAAGGTACATGGGACAGTAGCAGGCATGGATAACATGGATAGTAGTGGCAAGCATGGTGTTGCTACCACATGAGACATGTTGTATACAACATGGTTCAACAATGACACATGGGATAGCAGTGCAGCATAAGGTGTAGCAGTATGATGTGTATAGCATGGTCATGACGTCCATCATTGTGATAATGGGTGCAACATGATGACGAGATGTAGTACAATGATAGGTGAAGGAGTCACCTTGGAGAATTAGTTGAAGCAACATGTCTTCAACTAATCTCATGTATCATCTTTTTAGAGATGATCTATGCTCTTATCTACATAAGTCAAAGTGTTGACTTCTATTATAAATGTACTCTCTCTCTCTCTCTCTCTCTCTCTCTCTCTCTCTCTCTCTCTCTCTCTCTCTGCTGAACTATTGAAGAACATATAAGAAGAATTGATCAAGGGTTTCCCCACATTGGGGTTTTTCCCTGGCTAGCGCCACATCTTGTGTCCTCTTGTCTTGGCTTGTCTTCTGTGATTTATGTTTATGTTCTATCTATAGTTTACTTTAATGATAATATGATTGCTAATCTGGAAAAGATATTGAGCTAAATGTGAAAATTGAAATAAATTTCTCTAAGCATAGAACATACCTAAAATTAACATTCTTTAACCTTTCCCCCATGCCTCATCAAAGGGCACAAGTTCAAAGGGGGTGCCGCCTATTACTAAGAGTGGTCCCACAAGGGAAATGTATACATGCATCATTGCTTTGAAGACTTTGCATTAGGCTATCGTAAAATTAATTTAGGTCACATTTAGGAAGAACTCGCACGTGCTAAGGGCGAAGTTTTGTTACAGATACATTTTCTCTCAAACACGGTGGTTCTCACTAAATATGTAGATTGGGCATCGAACATAGGGCATACAAGAGGTCGCTTCATTTAATATATGAGTATTGTTAGTCTTTGTTGGTAGATGAATTTTATACTAGGTCGCACACTCTTAGACCAACACAAGGATCGAGCATACATTCTCCACTCCATTATATATTTACACCCATATTTGAGGGACTTAGATTGAAGGATGGAGCTAATCAAACAACACCTTGGCATACCCCCTTTAGTGGGTAGAAAACTCTAAGGACACTAAAGAGCACATTCTAGTCACAGTCTTGGATTCAAATCACTTTTCCTAGCTTTTTATCATGTCCATGTTTTATGGTTTTTATGTTGCAAAAGTTTTTTCTGCAAAGTTATTTAGGTCCATTTCTCAAGTTTTTTTTGTTTAATTTTGTCTCTCCTAGTACTCAATTTCCCTCTCCTCCCTACAAAGGTTAAATTTTTGGATCTGGTCAAGCCTCCCTAGTGAGAGACTCGCCTAAATGTTTTATCTTTTCTTGTAGTTTCACTCTAAATAACAATAATGAGTAATTTCATATGAATTTGTGTTTCTTTTAATTTATTTATCATGTTTAAAAAATAATAAATAATTTAAGATGATTTTGTTTTATATAATAAGGTAATTATTTTTTACAATAGAGCTTTTGGATGTCATATTTTCCATTATAAATGACATTACACATCTTATCCACCTTTCTCTCTCTTTCTCATTATTGTTTCTAATTTAAGCATAAATTAAACTCAAATAGACAAAATTAGATGTTAAAATTTTTTATTTCTAAATATAGCATTGTAATCAAAATAGAGGGAGAAAAAATGATATAATATCCATAAATTCATCATTGATACATTGGTTCTCTCTCCTCTTATGTTAAACTCATCATTCATACATTGTCACCCTATCTTATATTCTATCATATGTTTGTTGATGTCTGCATGTGTGGAAAATTTTACTAATGGAAATTTATCTTAAAGTGTAATTTTTTTTTGGCAACTATTACTAAATGATGCAAATTTGGGATACAACTTTTAGACAAAAAAAAAAAGGGAAATTGATGGTTTTTTGGGCAAAAAGCATAGAAAAATAACCAATAGGTGAAATTTAACCCCTAGAATTTTCTCTAAATCTAATCCAAATATGAAATGAAAGGTTTTCCTAAATATGATTTTTATTATTATAAAATCCCACATCCCTTTATTGACTATGAACCCACATTGATTGTGAAGATTGATTCACCACAACATATAAGTGCAATGTTGATGGGGGACATGTACTGGGAGGGTTTACCCATTAAATCAAATACACCATGAGGAGATTGATTCACCACAACATATAAACCCAATGTTAATGGGGGACATGTAGTGGGAGCGTTTTGCCATTAAATCAAATACACCATGAGAAAAACATTTGGTAATCAAGTGACAAAGACCTTGGCACTCTAATATTATGTTTAAACTTACATTGCAAATCCTTTGGAGGATATTTGGAAAACCAAGAATTAAACTTTTAAATGGAAAGGAAGACTGATAGACCCCAATGGAGAAAACTTGGTGAGCAAGTTAAACTCTAATAATGGTGGGAAATTGAAAAGTGAAGAAAAATCTTAACCGAGTGGAAAATGAAGAATTCATCACCAAATTATGTAAAAGTGCATGAAAACATCAAGTGATGAAGAAAGGGCATAAATATCTGGCAGATATGATTTTGTTTCTTAGAAGGAAAATACAAGGAAACATAGTAATTAAAATCCGAGAAGAATAAGAGAAAACACACATGGTAAAATTCATCAAGATTTTTCTTAGTTGACTATACTTATAAAAATTTTGACAAAAAAAATGGGGGATAAATAAATGTGTTGAAGTGTCAAAGAAAGGTGACATATTAGAAAACACATAAATGACAAATTATGTTTTCAACAGATCGTAAGTGCATCCTTTAAAATAGGGCATAAGAAACCATGGAAAGGGTCAATAAATGAATAAATACTATCCAAAGCTCATAAAATAAAGGAAGAAGATATAACTAAATAAAGGAAGAAGATATAACTACATAGGAAGAATTTTAACTCTATTAATAGAAGTGTAAAATGTTGCATTATAGCCCTACAAATATAGAAGTTGCAAGGAAGTGTCTCAAATCTAAAAAAATCCATGACTCTCTTGAATTAATAATAGTGTTTATCACCAAGGGTTTCACTAATTAAAAGTCCTTCAATGTCCTCCATAGGGGTTTTGTGGTCATTTTTATAATTCTAAATGTGTTTGTTGTTTTCATTTTTGTGATGGCCCTCATAGAATTGACAAAAATAATATATCTTACAAAAGAATATATATATATATATATATATATATATATATATATATATATATATATATATATATATATATATATATATATATATATATATATATATATATATATATATCTGTGTGTGTGTGTGTGTGTGTGTCAATTTAACCCCTTTGCATTATAATCCCCCATGAAATCCAAAATTTGTGATAGTAACAATAAAAAAAATACAACATGGATTCTGACGGTCACTTTTATTTTGTTACAATGCTATGCATTCATTATAGAATTCCAAATTCATGGTACTAGCACTTGAAACATTACAAACACTGCCAATGAACAAGAAACAAGTAAAATATCTAGAATACCAATTTAATCGAAACATACCTTTAAATCATAATGACTAGTCCTCTACTAATCATTTAATAGTTCAAAATCTTGCTCATCGACAATAATACAATAACTCTATGCTCAAATTCCATATAGAATAAACCTTTAATCCTGATAATTGGATCACTAAGTCCATTAATTCAAGTACAATTTGCATCTAAATTTTCAAATACAATTCTCTATATAATGGTTAGAAAGAGACTTGTTCAAGCACTCATTTTGTAAGTGTTCTTTTAATTAAAGATCCCTCCTTACACGGTTAATTCATATGAATAAAATTCAATTAGGAATGTACAAAAAATATTTATTATTCAAACTTAATGAGCACTCAAGTGAGATAAAAGCATTCTATATCATTTTTTGGTAACCAATCAATTTATAATAATGAGACAGTTATATATATATATATATATATATATATAGATATAGATATAGAGAGAGAGAGAGATCAAATGCATCAAATATTGTTAAAAATTACATCTTAATAATAGTGTTCATATAAATTTATTCAAATCTATAATGTTCCATTACTTACTTCAATTAGGTAAATTACAAGAAGCCTCTCGTGGTCATTAAATTTGTTGCTCACAACTTGACTAATTTTTCCTTAGGTGCCTACACACAAACTCTGTGATCAACCATGTGCCATATTGAACTCACTATTGATACTAATTTCCATTAGGCTTTCTTCAATGGGGTGGTACGAGGTTTACCATTATTGGGGGGTGCTAATGACATCCTTCATCTATATGCAAATTCACAAATATCATTTTTAACAGAGATCAAGCCTTCCACAAAAAATTATGTGGATCTCATATCTCTCAAGCTCGTATTACACATTACACAGGAAAAAAAATGTACAAATCTTCACATATATGGGGACTCACTTCTAGTCATAAACTAGATGAAAGGCATATACAAGATGAATAATTTATCCCTACAACCTCTCTTCAGAAACATTCAAAATATACTTGTTAGCTTCATATATGTATCTTTTAAGCATGTCATTAGATATTGAAATTAGGAAGTTGACACACTCTCAAAATTGGGATTGGCATTGGACTTCGGCATTTGGAAGATCCACAAAAAAACAAATAATCATGAAGAAGAATCAGCCCATGTTCATTAGGTCTCATTAGGGCATATTTGAGGACCTTTTCTCAGACAAAATATCTCAATGAACTTATTTTACCAGTTTATAGAGGTTGTTATATGATTTTATTGCATTACATATATAAAGTTATCAGACTCTATTTAAGAGACAGTTGACAGTCAACAACAAATGTAATTCTCGGTCTATAACTTTTGTAATTTTGGAGGTTGTAGCTAGAGCACCTTAAGGGTGATCTAATTTATGTGTCTTCTTTATATCTAATATAAAATCTAGCTTTTTTCCCGTGGGAAAAAAAAATAAAGATAAATTATTAAATCCAAAAGAGTATGTTCCCAAGTTTTAATCATTATGGGATTTCTTCTAAATAAAATTATGGTCTCTACTCAAAAAATAAAAGATATTAAAAAATTAATATTAAAAAAAAAGGAATCAAATATATATTGCCTCCTTGATGACATGGACAAAACCTAGAAAATCCCCTTATTAAAAATCCCTTATATTTAAATTTTTAAGCCTACAATATATGTTATAAGATGTATACACACTTTTCATGAAGGAAAGGAGGATATTTGAGTATTTGCGTGTTATTTTTCTCAAAGAAAGATGATTTCTAGCTAAAAATTGGTTGTGCCAATTAAGCCAGCCTAAAAATCCATAGTGCCCATTTCATGGTTAAAAGGCAATTCGTTAACCCCAATTTAAGGGAGTCAAATCCCTTCTTTATATCTTTAAATTATAAGTGGGAGGATCAGCAAGGATAATTCAAAACCATTGGGTTCAGGCCCTATTCAAATATAGCCACTGGAGCCAAAGGATTCATATATATATATATATATATATATATATATATATATATATATATATATATATATATATATATATATATATATATATATATATATAGATATATATACATATACATGCGCAAACCTAAACTTTGGGTAAGAACCACCATGGCCTCAATCTTTCTATATAAAAAGCATGGAGAGAAATAATCCCTTTTTTACTTTATGTACAAGCTCGACATATCATGGCCAATATAAATAAAAACCTTGAATCATGACTATGGAACGACGGCTTACTTTGAGCTAGCATGATTGTTCATCCTCAAACCCTTCTCCTTAAGTGAAGCTCCTTTTCAATTTTCCTTGCGTTCCTCCTTTGTAATAATTGAGCTCCTCATGACTAATCCTTGTAACTTGGGTCCCAACTCCTCTACTTTTTTGTTTGTACACATCAACCCAAGCTTATGTCACCCTCGATGTCGCAACTATGCACGCTTCTTCTTTCTTCCACGATTCCCTTCTAGGATTATCTAATTGATGTGTGGGCCTCCAAATCCACTTGGCTTCCTTTTATTGTTGCACTCATGTATTAGACTTGGCGCATAGGCCACGTCCACTTGGTCCTCATTACCTTGGTCCTCTCCTGTTTGCACAAAGGCTTCCTCTTCTGGGAGACAAGCTCCGGGAAATGGAAATATTTTCATCAATTGTTGGACAAATAAGACTAGAAATTTGCAAATAAAGATTAGCGTGAGGAAGAATTCATAGAGGTAAAATAGCTTTCGAATAGGGTCGAATTGTGATACAACAGATAAAAGTGATGTTGGAGTGACAAGGGGTTTGGGAATTTTTTGATAACGTCCCTACTGCACCATCAAATCCTCAACAATTGGCTCAACATAATAAGATGGATTCCAAGGCAAGAAAGATTATCTTGGAAGGAGTCAAAAATCACATTATCCCTCACCTGAATTGGAAGAATAAATCCAAAGAAATGTGGACTCCCATCATTGATCTCTATCTGGGTTCAAGCAAAGCTAGAAAGTTAGTGTTGAAGGACAAGCTCATGAAAATTAAAATGTCCAAGTCAAATTCGATGGTTTCTTACCTCACCAAATTTTCCAAGGTAAAGGAAGAGTTTTCTTGAGTGGGTGAGACAGTTCCAAATAGAGATCTGGTGATTTTTCCTCTATTGGGTTTCACCAAATTGTGGCAAGCCTTCACAGATGGAATATGAGCCCATGAACACTTTTTATATTGGGAGAATTTGTGGGGTCACTAGGTCCAAAAGGAGATTTGCAAACAAACTCAAGCTAGATCTCGTGTTAAAAGCGAGGAAGATGAAGAAAACTCTGCTCTATCTAGAAAAGGGAATTCCAAGGGTAAAAAGAGCAGTGGTGGTGGTGAGATGAGTTCCAAGGGCGAGAAGAAGAAGAAGGATCTTAGAAAGATCAAGTGTTTTTCATGCCACCAGTTTGGGCATTACCTACTAAATGCCCTAATAGGAAGAAAGGGTCGAAAAAGGACCAAGTAGCATTTTGCATAGATAGATGATTTGTTCTTTCATTTTGAGAAGGAGTTATCACTCATTGCATGTATGGCAAGTTTAGTGGCCACTATTTTATGGTATGTGGACAACGATGAGTCTTGTCATATGACGAGAAACAAGAAGTATTTCAACAAACTATAATAGAAGGACCTATAGTTTGATATCGAGATGGGAGACGATTACAAGTACAGGGTCAAGGGTACTGGTACAGTTTGTTTTGAGAGGGATTATGGAAACCCTCTATATCTTAGAGATGTTCTTTACGTACCTAGGCTAAAAAAGAAGCTCATCTCAGTTTTAAATTTGGAGGATAAGGGGAATATGGTGACCTTAAGATAGGGCAAGGTTTTTATAAAAGCCCTCAAACTCCAAGGTGTCAAAGCATATCTAGGTTAGGCATAAGATCCTATACAGATTACAATTTGAGACAGTCATAACACTCACTAGAAGAGGAGGTCATGACTTAAGTAGTGAGCTTGGGGAGTTATGGCATATGAACATGGGACAACTGCACCATGCAAAACTAAATATTCTTAAGGAGATAGAAATAGGGCTGCCACAATGCAGCATGGATCAACATGAGGTGTGCAAGTGTTGCACACTTACAAAGTATGCCAAGTCATGTTTTCTTAGAAGAGACGACACGACCAGGGGTACCACTTAGCAAGTATGCCAAGTCATGTTTTCTTAGAAGAGACGATAGGTCCAAGGGTATATTAGACCTTATTCATTCAAATGTTTGTGTTCATTTCTCTATAATATCCCTTAGTGGGTACAAGTACTATGTCACCTTCATAGATGATCACTCGAGGAAGACCTAGATATTTTTCATGAAGAAAAAGGATGAGGTCTTCTTGAAGTTTTTGGAGTTTAAGGCCTCCGTTGAGAACCATACTAGCAAGAAGATCAAGGTGTTGAGGTTAGACAATAGTGGGGAGTATACCTCAAACGCATTTAAGGAGTTGTGTTCCAAGGAGGGCATCAAGAGGGAGTTGACCACACCATATAATCCTCATTACAACACAGTGGAAAAGAGCAAGAATAGGGCCATAATTGGAGCGGCCAAAGCCATGTTTCATGATCAGAGGTTGCCCAAGTTCCTTTGTGCTAAGGCAAGCACTAGAATAGTATTCTTGAAAAACCAAAGCCCACATAAAGTGTTGGGGCAAGTTACATCAAAGGAGGCATTTAATCTCATTTCCGCATATTTGGTAGCCTTATATATGGCCATGTGCCATAGAAGAAAAGGAAGAAATTGGATCCCACAACAAAGAAGGGTGTCTTCATGTGTTACTACAACACATCCAAGGCTTACATTCTAGCACACATAAAAATAGTCATCAAGAAAGACGATAGGGATTTGAGAAATTCTTTAGAGCATGAGGAGGCTATTGTGTAATAGTAGTAGGCTCCAAAGAAGGGAGCTCAACCTATACCTAATAGTAGTAGGCTCCAAAGAAGGGAGCTCAACCTATACCTCAAACCACAGTTGTGGGTGGATAGGATGAGGACGAGAAGGACATGCATATGGAAGAGCAAGTGGAGCCCACTTAGGAAGTCACTCCCAACATAGGAAGTGACTCCCAACATAGGGAGAAAGAGAGCGAGATGGGAAGATTAATTATTTCTAATAGGCTAAGTCGGCGTAAGGTAAGATAAACGTATACAGAGACATCATTATTGAAATCCCAAATTACATTTAACCAACTAAAAACTATTCATTTTAGTATAGAAATGGTAGCTTCTGTTGAATAATTGCTTGCAGATTAGAAACCTATACTCAGATGTAAGATGGGTGCGTGCAAAATTGGCGAAAACATGTATCATTAGGTCATAAATGTTAATAACAACAATAACAACCCAACAATCTTCCTGGTTCAGAATAACATTCACAACCCAGAATGCTTTTGTATAAATGGAAACGATTCTTCATAATCCCATCAATAACCCTAATGCCTTATTTCAGGGAAGGCAGCGGTCAAATCTCAGTAAAGGTAGAGGGATACATTACTCATGATGGTGTTCAACTCCTCCCATATCTGCGGAACCGCCACCTTAAAATCAATATGAGGGCAACCCCAAGAGAACAATGAATCCAACAGCATGCTGAAGTTAGGCAGATCGACCACGCATTTGGATCTGCAATGGACAATGTCGAAGAATAAACGTAAGCAATCGTTTGCAGAGCATCCTTGAGCGCTGTTTCGAACATGAAGATGGGGCAAGTGGCCAAGAACTCCACCACGTTACGAAAACCCTTGGCATTCTCCAACCATATCCACAAACACAGCGGCAGGAGACGCGACTCTTTCACCCAATCCAACAACATCCAGAGGGTAGCCTGGTGTTCACATTTCTGAGTATATCCCTTTACCATCCAGGACAAACGAGGAAGAGCCCCCACTATGCGCCGATAAACATGGCTAATGTAATGAACTCTAGTGTGATCCATTGCAAACCAAGATAATTTCAGGACTAGCCGTTTTGTTTGAGTTGATGTATAGGTTTTTTTTGTTTTAAAACCCTAACTCAGATGCTTGCATTGGGTTATTAGTAGTACAGGTTAGAGCGCGGATACCCATTTTAGGGCGTGTAGTATCAAGGGTGGTGCGTGAATTTTTCCGTCTTCCATATGGAGTAGTTGATACGTATTTTTTTCAAATAAAAAAAAATTAAAAAGGGTTGTCTACTCCACCACAATTTTGGGTGAATGGTAATTTTTTCACCGGGAATCAAATGTTTTATCCTAAAAATATCTCGAGGCACTTACAATTCTATATTTTGAAAACTGTAATCAGTATTTCCAAAATTTTCAATGAGACTTTTAAAGTGTGACTTATATCCCACAAGTTCAGGGGAACTGTAACTTTTTTTTCACTAGAATCAGATGTTTTACCCTCAAAACCTTATAGGGCACTTAAAATTAAAAGGTGTTGTCTACACACTCACAATTTCGTGTGAACAGTAACTTTTCTACCATAATCAGATGTTTTACTCTAAAAACTTGTTAGCCCACTTAAAATTCTATATTTTGACCAGGATTTCCAAATTTTTCAAATTAAAAAGAAAAATTGTTCCTCGAAGTTTGACTCCTCTTCCAAAATTAAATAGATCTATGTTTATTTTTAAATTAATATTTAGATTAGATTACCATAATGATTCAAAACATTGATTCACAATTACTAATGGTAATTCCTAAACATTCAATATATTATAAATTAATTTTACTCTTAAAGATGTATTAAATATTTGTCAAGTCCCACTAGGACAATAGGTAGAGTATTGGCCTCCTCAACAAGGTGATGTAGGATCAAACCTCAGAGGAGGTGGTTGTGCCTTGCGCTAGGGGAGGAGACACGTTGGTGCCTTGCGCTAGGGGAGGAGACACGTTGGGTTAGCTGAGGACTAGTGATCCTCGGGGTTGGTATATAGTAAGCTGAGGACTAGTGATCTCAGTGTTGGTGTGGCTCAAGCTCACTGTGGTGACTTGAGGGTTTAAAAAAATTGATTTAACTTATAAATTTACATAATTTTAATTTAATTAAATATTAAGATAAATTAAAAAGTTAGAATGTAGTGTTTTTTTTTTAAGAATAGTGAAAACATGGTTGGTTAAATTTGATAGATATCAAAACACTTTAAGATACATCTCAAAATATCAAGATTGAAAATATCATTAAAATAACTAAATTATAACTTTATTTTAAATCATTATGACTTTGCTTAAATCATTATTATTATTAATTATAAAAAATATATATAAATTAAACCTATATACACTTAAAAAATCTTGTAACAAGATTCTAAACCATGGAGTTTCACCCCACTTTACTATAAAGATTTTTAACCATGGAAAATATTTTTAATTAATCAATTTAATTAAAAAGTTAGAAAGAGAATAACAATTTTCAATATAAAAC
This sequence comes from Pinus tabuliformis, assembly GCA_031772625.1. Classification (NCBI taxonomy): domain Eukaryota; kingdom Viridiplantae; phylum Streptophyta; class Pinopsida; order Pinales; family Pinaceae; genus Pinus; species Pinus tabuliformis. Next base: position 1,377,764,394 of record CM062805.1, on the reverse strand, counting down.
TCAAAATTTATTTTGTGACTACCACTAAAAATATCTATCTAATAATTATTAATAATTAAGTTAAAATTTTGAAACATTATTTAAAAATAAACACACTTATCAACCTATTCAATTTATTTTTTATTTGTTTATTTGATCAAATCAACCATAATCATATTAATTTACTTTTTATCTATTTTATCATTTTTTTAATTATACATTTGCAATGTTTTTTCCTAGGGAAAAATCACAACTTTATTCATAAATGAACAAAATTACATATTGTAAATGCTTAAAAAAATCATATGCATAAATAGCTCATCCTCAAATCCAAGATCAAAAAACAAAAAAACTCGTAAAAATTATACTCCCTTCTACCTTTCTTTTTTTCCACTTTCCTCCAACCATTATTGTTGGGACTGGAAGATACAATAGACATTTGCATTTCTGCTATATTTGCAAGTGATTCTTTATCAAAATCTGAACTTTCTAATGCATGTATTCTTTTGGTGCCACTAAGGTCTTTTCTAGTTGGGATTTTCTCTACATGTTGTTGTATGAGAGACATAGGAACTATTGAGGTGTTATTTTTTTCATCATTCTTCTGCATAGATTCATGGGGCTTCTGGACATTTTCATTTGTAGGTTTTTATGTGATTCTTCCTCCTGTGCTTCAGCTTCCTGTGATTCAAAAAATTTGTTAATTTTAAATAACAATGGTATGTTTTATGTTCAAGAGCAATTTACTTCAGTTTTTCTTATTAGCCCAATATCAATTTCCATATTAGCAATCACATTGGCATGACAGTAAATGCAGATAGAACATAAATAAAAATGATAGAAAACAAGCAAAGACAAGAGGACACAAGATGTGGCACATGAAGGACAAACCCCAATGTGGGGAAACCTTTGATCAATTCTTCTTATTATTCTTCAAAAGTTCAGTAGAGAGAGAGTACAATATACAAAATTCACTTTCCCAATCAAAGTCAAATTTGTCTAGTCAAATTTGTCCAGTCAAACTGCAGTCGCAGGAAGCCCTAACCAGAATGTCAATGCTCATCAATGTGTAGAATTTCTTCTAGAAATCAGCACCAAACCTAGTCAATTTGGCCTCTAACAGCAATCCAAATCAGCCCAAAATGGTCCCAAAAATATCATTCAAACTTGGTCAATGCAGAGGTCAAACTTATGTTCAACATTGGTCAAACAGCTAATAATACCTCAATTTATGTGCCCATAAATGCGGCCTGCCCAAATAGAATATTGCCTAAGAAAAATGCAGTCAAACTTGCTCAAGTGTTTCCTAGTCAACGCTGCTCAAACCCTCGTGCAATTCAGTCAACACCCAAAATAGAAAATTGCAGACTGACCTTTTCAAGTGTGGAGAGAGAGGCTCCGAGTAATGCGTACACCCAATGAGATGAGAGAGAGAGAGATGTGCGAGAGATGAGTGTCCAAATGAGGTAGATGCTCCTTCTATTTATATACTACATTGAGGATGAATAGACATGTTTTTTGGTCTTCTGAGCCTACATTAGATTTGTTGGTTGGCCTTGACAATTTATCCATAAACGAAATAAATTCATAATTCCATTTGTACATGTCAGAATGAGATGATCTTTAGATAAATCCTACACCTCATAGAAAGAGGAATCCACTAAAAATATCAATTGCATCATATGAGTTGTCCAAGGTGGAGTTTGGCCCTAGTTTCCAAATTTGACAAAAGAGCCATCCTTTTGGTTTTGAAGCTTGTCGGTTTTTATTTTTTGGATCTGCTTTTTCTTGTGGACATGTATTTTGAAGGTGACCGGTTACAACAACAAAAGGTTGATTCTCATAATCAAGTGGCTCAGTCCACTTCAGATTGTTATGGATCAGAATAATTCTACCCAGTAATTCTTTACTGAGATCTACCTCTACACGTATTCTTGTAAAGGTGAAAATGCCTTTTAAGAATGGATCTGCATCCACTTTTAAAAACTTCCAGAGGGAATTCCCTATTCCCTGTAATATTGTGTGATGCCAAAAGTGAATAGGAAGATTATGTCTGTTATTTTGGAAACCACCATGGTATTTGGGTCGAAATCGGGGAACCATGGTGTCAAGAAGAGACCTGTATTACCCCAGAACCATGGTCCCTCTTTTAAAACATATTGCAAATCTGTTGTTCAATCAAACTTGAATATGAAGAACCCTTTTAGGCATAGATGAACTTCAGAGTTTTCTGTCTAGGTAGAGTATATCCATTGTTGTAAATTCTTCGATTTGGGCCAAAATCCAATGAATATGAATATTATTGCTTTTGTATAAAATTCATAATATATCTCATTAACTTCTGGCATGTTGATTGTTGGGCCAAAATCCAATGAATATGAATATTATTGCTTTTGTATAAAATTCATAGTATATCTCATTAACTTCAGGCATGTTGATTGTCAATCTCCACAATATAGGGTTCAGGTATTGTGGTTCTAATCTCCTTTTAACTGTGTCCTTGAAAGAAGTTGGGCCTTTGGAGCTGGATCCCAAATAGCCTCCAAGTAGACATGATTTCAGGATGATGGTAGAATCAATTCATATACCATAGTCTTGTAACTTAACTCCTTGTAGAGATTTCACTGCATAAATCAAACTTCGAAAATGTTTTGGAATACTTATCTATTGATGAATATTCTGCTGCAAAAATTGTACGTATTCCCAAATCCTAATCCTCATACTTACCAACGGCCCGGTCAGGGATTTAATACCAATTTGGGTTAGTTCTCCTTCATTTGTTATGAGGGTTGACAGCCCAGATCCAACCTCTTATGGGTCAAGTCTCCAACCTCCATCTCTTGATTCCACCAAGCCTTGTTTTTAAGGCAGACTCTATTGTTCCTTCCACCGGATCCGCGAGTGAGAAAGAGGGAAGACTATCTTGACACAGTGACTCATTGGCGAGTGAGAAAGAGGGAAGACTATCTTGACACAGTGACTCTTCGGCGAGATCGAAAAATTTATCTGCACCTACATCAAAAAGCTTCGAATAATCAGTAACCTTTGTTGAGATCACATTTGTTCCCACTAGATATTTTCCATGTGTTTTCTCAGATCACAAATTTCCATAATGGGGGACGTCGTTTAGGTAGAGAGCCAGATGGAGTTCCACAACGTCAGGAAATTTGTAAGTTATAACCCTTGCTATCCATCGCTCAACGCTTCAGCTCTCTCTCCAACTTATACTTCTGACCCTAGATCTACCAGATCCACAAATTGTTTGGCTAGGGTCGGGTCTAGAGTGCTCATGTCTCCATGGATTGCCGAAAAGGATTTTGAGTTGTTTTTTGTGAAGCGTATCCCCATTGACGTAAGTATTTGCCTTCTTTGCCTTAAGATCCAGTATGGGGGAGGCTGGAGCTATAATTACAAAGATAACTCTGCATAAATCTAGCCATGAGTTTTCAATATGCTCGATTAATAGTTATACGCTGATGCTCGCACTTACAAACTTGGAAAGTTTTTCCTCCCATGCGCGAGTCGTTTGGCGCGTCTGTGACTGGTTATCTGAAAAATCTTCGTCGATCTATTTCCCATCCACTTTCGGGAGTGGAACCTCTTAGCTAGTCTTTCTCTAACTCGACCAGATCTGTCCTCATCCAATTCTTTAAAACAGAGAGTTCCATATTCGCGAAGAGTTGCAATGCCAAAAACCCTCGCCTCTTTGCATTGGCCAGATCTCGTCATTTCGTCCTCATATACATTTACAATGTTACTTTCTATTATAAACTATATTACATGTTTTATCTATCTTGTATTGCAACTTTTATATATATATATAGATAACTAACATGATACTATGAGTGGTAAATGAAGGACATATTAAAAATAAATAAATATGAGATGGTTCCATTTCTTCCAAATAGTAGAGACGTGAAAAATCATTGATTTTTAAATATCTCATGGTACTATTTGCTTCACATAAAGGAAACGTTAAGAAATTTGATCTATTTGGAACAAATAGAGGGAGAATTTATCCTGATACATTATCACCATATTCTCTTATGTTTGTCACCGTATTCTCTTATTTTTTTCAAAGTTTATTGTTGTGTATATGTAAATAATAAACTAATCCAATGTTTGTTGATTTTATTATTGTGTGTGTATACGTGAACAATAAACTAATTTTATATATATGTAATGAAAGATAATTTTAAAATTGATTTCTTTTTCATGATAGGAAAATCTCATATCCTCTCATGCTTGTGATCTAAATTTAATTGTAAACATTGGTTTATCGCAACATATAAGATTCATTGATATCATAAAATGCATAATGATAGCGTTGTCATTATTGACATAATGATACAAGATTTAATGATATCATAAAATGCATAATCATAGTGTTGTTCTTATTGACATAATAATTGATGAATTGAATTGGAATTAGATATGCCAATGACAAAAAAAAATTGGTTTGGTATACAAGATGCATTTATGAAAATGAGGAATGGAATCCATAAGCCAAGAAAATAGGTTTGAAAAATATAGGAATAACTAATAAAGACATTGGTATTCTAATTGTATGATTAGATGAGAAAAAGGTAAGTTACATCACCAAGAAAAGAACTTCAATAGGAAGATTTATGAGAAACCAAAATTTATCACTCCATTATTTTAACTAAAAACAAAAATTTGGAATCTCTATGGGAGAAAATTTAGTGAGGAAGTTAAACTCCAATAAATATTGGAAATTTATAAGTGGGAAAATACTAAAGTGAAGGAGAAAGGGTGCCAATATTTTGAGCCTCGGACTTTGTTGTTTACAAGGAAAAACTAGGAAAGCATAGTAATTAAAACTCAAGCATGATGATAGGAGAGAAACCTAGGAAAATGATCAAGTTTTCATCTAATTGAGTATACTCATAAATCTCCAACAAGAAATTATGAGAGAAATAAAGGTGTTGCTTATGAAGGAAATCACCAAATGAGCAATTATATGAGTGACCAATTATATTTTCAACAATTGGGATATAGTTGTTTAGTAGTATTTTTTAGAAATGATTGAGAAATATGATAATTAGATTCTTATAAGTCACAAGGTGATCTCCAAAATTGTTCACACAACAGTTCTGGGCTTACCTCTAGAAACTACACAATCCTTAAAGGTAGTCAACCTTGATGATTGGAATTACGCAGTTCAAACTGGAAATAAGCCTTGAGCTCAGAAACTGTGCAGACATGGAAGGAAGTCAGCCTTGATTAATGGAATTGCACAAATCAGAGTGGAAGTCCACCTTGAGCTTAGAAACTGCGTAATCATGGAAGGCATCCCAACACTAAGCTTAGAAACTGCACAACCCTCACTAAGCCCAGAAACTACATAGTGCACACTGAGCTAGAAAGTTTCCCAGTTCCCCAAAATTGTGCAGTCTTTCCCGATAGTTTGCACGGCAAGCTTCCTCGCATAAAAGAAATAAAACTAAAGGGAAAAAAGAAACCCATCAAATAGGGATCTATTTTAAGTATCCCAAGGGAGGCATGTTCGCTATTTTTATAAACTTTCGCCAAGTGTCGCTTTTTCCTTGACTTTGGGAATGTGCATCATACATTCCAATTTTCTCAATTCTATGTAATGGAAACCTATAGATATCATTTATACATTCAATCATCAAGCTCTAGCATTCCCAAGGAGATTAATGAACCTTCGGAGCATTTTCATCGCTTTTCCAAGTGAGTTTTTCTTTTATCGATTTTAGTCATTTGTGTGATTTTTGTTTCACTTGTTTCTCTTCTTGGTTACTGGAGTTTTAACTTTCTTTATCTTGTGGAAGTGTTGTTTCAGTCTGACGTTTTCCTTTCATAAGTCTCACATTTATTTTCTTGTTTTTGCACCAATGATCGTCGTCTCGGTGACTCTCCTCACATACTTGAGTTTCTTTTTGTTTGTTGATTTTCTGTACTTGTTTTTCATGGAATTATCCTCACTTAGTCAGATATTCACTCAAACTCGCATTGTCACTAAATTCTTATCATTTTTCACGCCTCCATCGGACAGATCTCCACTTCCCTTCGCTAGATTTTTCCTTGCCTAGCTAGGCAGTGCACAATCCTAAGGCTCAAGCTCCAAGCTTGGCCTATGGAACTGCGTAGTGCATAATACAAGCTGGCCCCAAATACGCATGGTGCAATTCCAAGGCTCAGCCTATCAACCTTGGCCACTCAGACTATGCAATGTGTAGTCTCTCCCAAGCTCTACCTAAGATTAACTGTGCATTGTGTAGTCTCAAGCCTTAAGTTGCACCCTTGGCTACTGGGATTGTGCAATGCACAGTTCCCGCAACCTGCCAGTCCCTCTTGTAGATGAAAATTGTGCAATACCTCTCATTATATTATTGTATTTCTTCTTGATCATGTTGCGAAGTTAGATTTGCAAGATCTAATGATCCGGATTTAAACAGGAACGCAACAAATTACAGATAAAACCATACGTATAGAGATGGAAATAAACTAGCTAGGGCGATGGTAGCTTACCTCTGAGAAGAGATGTGTGTTAGAAAATTATATATTATGGAGCAATGGAACACATAAAATATTGCAGAAATATAAACACAAAAAACACACAAAACAAGAGAGACACAGATATATGTGGTTCACCCAGTTTGGGCTACGTCCACCCCGAACAGCTAGTCCTTCCTTTCTATTATCCAGCAAAATGAAGAGACACAACCTACAGAAAATCCGCTGTAATATCCTATGTTTTCTCTCATAGTCTCACCTCTCTATTTCTCACTCACAGAATACACATCTATTTCACAGCCTCAAATACAAATACCCTCATACAAAGAGAGGGGTTGCCTCTAGGGAAAAAAACCCTAAACTAAACACAAGTTCTACCATCAGATCATCCACCTAATGAACGACCCAGATTGACTAGAAATTAGTATACTTTTACAAGGCAATTTTACATTTGTTTTTAGCTTCGGAGGCGCTGCCCCCAAGCCCCCGCCGGGGGACCGCTGACCCCCGGACCCCCCGGGGGGGGGATCAGCCCCCCCGGACCCCTGCGGGGGGGACAAGTCCCCCCCGCGTGGAGGGGTGTACAAGACTTCCTGGGGTATACATCCGGCTGAAACAAAGACCTTTGAACAATCATGCTCCACACACAACAATCTCCCACTTGGAGAATGATTGTAGCAACTCCACTGTTGCTTCATTTGTTGGACAATGACTCCTCTTTGGACCTGGTTTTTTTTCATCTTCATCGTCATCTTTGAAGACCAATTGAAACTGAGCATGTTCTTAGTTTCTCCCTGGTTACAACTTTTGTTAGCATATCTGCAGGATTCTTGCTCGTGTGTATCTTTTCCAGCTTCAACTCTCCATCTTCCAACACTGATCGTATGAAATGGTACTTGAGATGTATGTGTTTAGTCCTGGAATGAAATGCTGAGTTCTTTGCAAGATGAATGGCACTTTGACTATCACTTTATAACGTGCCCATATCATGCTCCTTACCCAATTCACCCATAAATCTTTGTAACCAAATCATTTCTTTACTAGCCTCTGTAGCAGCAACATACTCTGCTTCTGTTGTTGAAAGTGCAACAACACTTTGGATTTTTGAAACCCAACTGACAGCTATTCCTCCAACAGTAAATACATATCCTGTAGTGATCCTCCTGTTATCTCTGTCACCTGCCATATCTGCATCAACATATCCTTGTAGGGAGATGTTTGAACCACCAAAGCATAATGCTTGATTTGTGGTACCTTTCAAATATCTGATAATCCATTTCACTGCCATCCAATGTTCCTTTCCTGGATTTTTCATGTACCTGCTTACAACTCCCACTACATGTGCAATATCAGGACTTGTGCAGACCATTGCATACATTAAGCTTCCAAATGTTGATGCATATGGAACTTTAGACATACAATCCATGTCTTCTTGGCTCTTTGGGTACATTTCCTTGCTAAGTTTGAAATGGCTAGCAAAAGGTGTACTAACTGGTTTTGCATTGTGCATGTTAAATCTTTTCAACACCTTTTGTATGTACTCATTCTGAGACAATGTTAATTTACAATTTTTCCTGTCTCTAGTTATTCTCATACCAAGGATTTGTTTTGCAGCTCCCAAATCCTTCATTGCAAATGAATTTGCCAATTTTATTTTGAGCACATTTATTTCCTGCATGTTAGATCCTGCAACAAGCATGTCATCTACATACAATAACAATATAATATAGCTGCCATCATTTTGCTTTTTCAAATAAACACAATGATCAGAGTGACATCTAGTATAACCTTGTTTAGACATAAACTTGTCAAATTTTAGATACCACTGCCTTGGAGCCTGTTTTAAGCCATACAAGCTCTTCTTCAACCTGCACACTAGTTTCTCCTTCCCTTTCACCTCATACCCTTGTGGCTGCTGCATATATATCTCTTCCCACAAATCCCCATGGAGAAAGGTTGTCTTTACATCTAACTGCTCAAGATGCAAATCTTCAGCTACTACAAGACTTAAAATGGTTCTAATTGGAGTCATTTTAACAAAAGGAGAAAATATTTCATCAAAATCAATACCTTTCTTCTGTGCAAACCCCTTCACCACAAGTCTAGCTTTATACCTCTGTTTTTCTCCATCTTCTTCCTTCAGCCTGTAAACCCATTTATTCTTCAATGTAGTTTTTCCTACAGGCAGCCTGACTAAATCCCAAGTCTGGTTATGCATTAAGGAGTCCATCTCTTCTTCCATGGCTACCTCCCACTTCTTCCTGCTTTCAACCTGCATAGCTTCTTCATAACATTCGGGTTCACCGGAATCAGTAAACAATAAATAATATAATGAAGGAGAGTATCATTGAGGGGGTCTACTTATCCTGGTAGATCTTCTAACACCACTTTCAGGTGTTTGGGGTGCCTGTTGTTGTTGTGGTGGTTGTTGTTGTTGTGGTTGTTGATTATTATTATTTTCAGGCACCTTTCCTTTTTCAGTGATTTCATCAAGAACTGCGTATTCCTTGTTTTCCTTTTCCTGTTCCTTTTCTTGCAACTGATTCTTATACAAGACCTTTTCATTGAATATTACATCTCTGCTCCTAATGATTTTGTGATTTTCGTAATCATATAAGCGATAACCAAAATCATTAACACCATATCCAATAAAGGTACATTTCTTTGACTTTGCCTCAAGCTTTGTTCTATTTTCTTTATCAATATGGACAAAGGCCTCACAACCAAAAGGCTTTAAAATAGAGTAGTTTACCTTTTTACCTGTCCATGCTTCCTCTGGAACACCACCATCCAAGGAACTTGAAGGCCCTCTGTTTATTAGATAAACAGCGGTATCTACAGCATCTGCCCAAAACTGTAAAGGCAATCCTGCATGCAATCTCATGCACCTTGCATGCTCCATGATTGTTCTGTTCATCCTTTCTCACACACCATTTTCTTGTGGTGTTCTTGGAACTGTCTTCTCTCTGCGAATTCCATGCTCTGAACAGTACCTATCAAACTCTTTGCTGCAATATTCACCTCCATTGTCTGATCTAAGACACTTCAATTTCTTTCCTGTCTCAATCTCAACCAAAGCTTTCCATTTCTTGAAAGTATCAAATACATCAGATTTATTCTTAATACAATAAGTCCAAGTTTTTCTAGTTGCATCATCAATAAAAGTAACATAATAACGAGAGCCACCGAGAGATGATACCTGAGCAGGTCCCCATACATCTGTATGCACAAGCTCTAATTTTTCATTCTTCTTTTCTTTCCCAACTCTGAGAAATCTTACTCTCTTTTTTTTTCCATAAATGCAATTCTCACAGAAGTCCAAATCAACATTCTTCAAACCCGGCAACAAATTCCTTGAGTGAAGAATCTTCATCCCCTTTTCACTCATGTGTCCGAGCCCATGATGCCATAATGCTGCATCTGCTCCTTTGGAATTTGAAGCATCAACAGAGTTAGAAATACCATTGCATAAATACAATGTACCAACCTTTTCGCCTTTTTCTATTACCAGGGCTCCTTTGGTGACCTTCCAAGCTTTATCTGTGAAAGTTGTCACACAACCTTCACCGCCTAACTGCCCTGTTGAAATCAGATTTTTCTTTAGATCTGGAACATGCCTTACCTCCTTTAATAGCCATTGGTTTCCATTCTGCTGTTTTATAAGAACCTTACCCATTCCAACGATTTTATAGGGTTTATCATCACCCAGACGAACTTGTCCAAAATCTCCTTGAACATAGTCATGAAAGTATTTCTTATTAGGTGTGGCATGGAATGAAGCCCCTGAATCTACCACCCAGGAATCAGTAACATTTTCGAAAGAAAGAATCAAAGCATCTTGTAACACCTCACCTGTCACATTTGCTTCACGATTGTTTTCTTGTTGTGCATCTCCTTCTTTTCCCTTCCGAGATCTACAGTCTTTCTTTAGGTGTCCTTTCTTTCCACATTTCCAGCACACTATCCCTGATCTGGACTTGGATCTGCCTTTCCTTGATTTACTGCGATATCTTGAGCTCTTTCCTCTTTCCATTTTTCTTCCTCTAGACTCTGCACTCAAAGCATTTCCTGATTTCTCACCGGATCTTTTCTGTCACATTTCCTCGCTAAGGATAGCACCAACAACATCATCAAACTTTAAAGTACTAGATCCAGAAACCGAGTTACTAATGGCCATTACCAAACCATTCCAACTTTCTGGTAATGAGCACAAGAATAACAGAGCTCTAACTTCATCATCAAAGTTTTCCCCTACGGAACTTAACTGACTTGTAACTGTATTAAAATCATTTAAATGGTTTGCAACAGATCCACCTTCCGACATATTCATATTAAATAACCGTTTCATAAGAAATACCTTGTTTGAGGCCGAGGGTTTTTCATATAATTTTGACAACGTCTGCATCAAACCCTCTGTCGTGGTTTCCTTCGAAATGTTGAAGGCGACTGATGTAGCAAGGCACAACCGTATTGTTCCGAGTGCCTTTCTATCGAGAAGGTTCCATTCTTCGTCTTTCATACCCATCGACATCTTTGTTTTTCCGCCCAATGGTAGGTATAGATCTTTCTGATACAGATAATCTTCCATTTGCATCTTCCACAGCGAGAAGTTTTGGCCATTAAATTTCTCGACCCTAAACTTACCATCTTCCGCCATTGCTCCCACTCGAACCAGGAACCCTTCTTTCCTGCGAGTTTATCAGCCAAATAGACCTTCGGCTCTGATACCAGTTGTTAGAAAATTATATATTACGGAGCAATGGAACACATAAAATATTGCAGAAATATAAACACAGAAAACACACAAAACAAGAGAGACACAGATATATGTGGTTCACCCAGTTTGGTCTACGTCCACCCCGAACAACTAGTCCTTCCTTTCTATTATCCAGCAAAATGAAGAGACACAACCTACAGCAAATCCGTTGTAATATCCTTTGTTTTCTCTCACAGTCTCACCTCTCTGTTTCTCGCTCACAGAATACACATCTATTTCATAGCCTCAAATACAAATACCCTCATACAAAAAGAGGGGTTACCTCTAGGGCAAAAAACCCTAAACTAAACATAAGTTCTACAGTCAGATCATCCGCCTAATGAACGGCCCAGATTGACTAGAAATTAGTATACTTTTACAAGGTAATTTTACATTTGTTTTTAGCTTCGGGGGCGCTGCCCCCGAGCCCTCGGACCACCCAGCTGGGGGGGGGGATCGGCCCCCCCGGACCCCCGCGGGGGGGACAAGTCCCCCCCGCACCCCCCCCTACGTGGAGGGGTGTACAAGACTTCCTGGGGTATACATCCGGCTGAAACAAAGACCTTTGAACAATCATGCTCCACACACAACAATGTGGCGGCTACATGCCTCTGAATTGTGTTACAATGAGGCTTGAAGGCTTATTTATTGTTGAGAAACAATGGAAAACCCTAAACATCCAAAAACCTAACCTTAGAAGATGAAACGCCAAATTGTGGGCCCTGTTTGGGTAAATTGGTACATCAACTTCCCGAGGTTGTAACTTTGGCATACGATCTTTGTCTGACATGCACAATATCTCGTTAGAAATATCTATACGAGAACTACAACTTTGGGAAGAGAAACATTGGTTTATGGACCCATGTTGCTCCCAGTTTTCCTAAAAAATGTTGTTTAGGGCCTCAAAATGGCTGTGGAAGTTTAGGACCTCAAAAACTACTAAAAATAGTAAATTGTGCTACAATTAAGGAAACTGAAAAGCTGAAAGAAAAAATGGTGGGGGTCCAAGTGGCCTTGGCGAGTGGCCACCAACATCCACCTGGATCATTCCTCCCCCCTAGGAAGCAATGGTCCCCATTGGGTATAGTTCCTCCATGAGATGAGGAGACTTCTGCAAAACTTGGTCCTTGGTGAGCCACTTGCCCTGGTGAAGGAGTTGGCCTGCTTTGACAACTCAATATAGTTGGATATTCTGCCAGCGAGTGTGCTTGATCTATATTTCCATGATCTGATCAGTTGCATCTTATTCCATGCAATCTGGATTTAACTCTATGGGTGTGAATTGTTCTGCAATGTCGGATGTGTCTACTAATGGTGGAAAGTATGGTTGAAGGTGGTCCACATTGAACACGGGGTGCAGGCCAAGGAATGGAGGAATGTTGAGCTCAAATGCATTATCTCCCATAGTCTTGGTAATGGCGTAAGGACCGTATCAGAGTGGTCTGAGTTTCCGATAGGCTCCGGTAAGGCATTCCTTTTGCAAATGCAACTAGACTTTGTCGCCCACCTGAAACTTGTGTGGCACCCGATGTTGATCATGTTGCTACTTGTACTTGGCATTTGATTTCTCCATAATGTTGTGGACCTACTGGCAAATATGTTGGATGTGCTCAATGAAGTTGTTTGCCTTATTTGTTTTGAACTGGACATGAGTCGAATCTACGTGAGTAGCTGCAAATGGCATGGCCACATCAATGGGACATAGTGGCTGGAATCCCAAGCCCACTTGAAAGTTGTTGTGGCCAGTCGAGCTGTGGAGAGCCCGATAGTAATTGTGTTGAACATAGGGTATGATCTCATCCCATCTACGTGGATGCTTTGAGTTGTACATGCACAGAATGTGTATGATCATCATGTTGACAACCTCTGTCTGGCCATCAGTTTGAGGATGGAAGGTTGTGGACTTAGTGAGTTTGGTGTCTAGCATCGACCAGAGACTAGACCAAAATGTACTGAGGAACCTGTTGTCCCGATCTGAGATGATAGATTGTGTGATCCCAAAGTGTACCCACACTCGTTCAAAGAAGATTTTAGCAGTGGCTTCTGCTATGATATTATTCTTGCAGGCCACCATAATGGCCATCTTCAAGAAGCTGTCGACGACCACAAAAACATAGTCATTTCCATGCTTAGTAGAAGGAAGGCCCAACATGTAATCCATTGATATGGATTCCCAAGGTTGACTAGGGGTAGGCAACAAGGTATAGAGGCCTTTCTTCTTGATGGTCGGTTTGGCAATGGTGCGGGCAGTGCATGATCTAATGTACTTCCCGACATTCTGTCGAATATTTGGCCAATAGAAATACTTTTGTAGTACTACCATCGTTTTCTCAACCCCCGAAATGCCCAGCAGCCCAACTATAGTGTGCTTCCCAAATCATCTTGGCACGCTCGCTTGAAGGAACACAAAGGTGACCTAAGTGGAATAATAAGGCATCTTGGAGGTGAAATACTGGAACATGCTGACCCTCCAAGAGTTTTTGGTATGTGTGGCCGAAATTTAGGTCGCTTTTGTAGAGTGGCCAATTAGAAGTCTCGTGCCCATAAGAGTTGAGCACGGTGGCTAACGCCATGATCGGTGGTCAACTGAGGCAATCTACAACATTATTGGTGTTTCCCTTCTTATACTTGATATTCAAATGGAATTGTTGCAGGTATGTGGACCACTTCTGATGGCGATCATTCTGCAATTTCCTTTGGGTCTATATGAACTGCAGGGGTTGGTGGTCTGTGTGGATAACTGTTTCCTTCCCCAAAATGTAATGCACCCATTTTCGGTAGGCCTGCACAATGGATTACATCTCTTTGTCATAAGTGGGATACTTCTGGACTGTGCCTAAAAATGTCTCACTGTGATATGCCACTGGATGCTTGTGTCGAGTAAGGACTTCCCCAATAGCATAGTCAAAGGCATCTGTCTCAACCTCAAATGGTTGTTGCAAGTCTGGTAATGCGAGCACTAGTGCCGAGCAGAGGCGATATTTCAACTCTGTGAATGCCTTCTTTTGAGATTCAGACCAAAAGAATTTTTCTTTCACTCCTCCCTTGGTGACTTGACTCAAGGGCCAAGGGATATGAGAAAATCCCAACACAAAACTGTGGTAGACGTTAGCAAGACCTAGAAAGTTACAGAGATCTGTCAAAGTGGTTGGAGATGGCCAATCTTGAATGACTTAGATCTTGGATGGATCCATATGCACCCCCCATTCATCAATAATGTATCCTAGATACTGAACTTAGGCCTTGCCAAAAGTACATTTCTCCAAATTGACAGATAAATTGTGTTGTTCCAGTGTTTGGAGAACCTATCGGTTATGGTGGAGGTGCTCTTCCCAACTCTGGCTGAAGATCAAGATGTCATCCAAGTATACCACTACAAATGAGTTGATGAATGGCTGCAAGATGTCATCCATTAGCCTCATGAAGGTTGCAGGAGCATTCGTCAATCCGAAAGGCATAACCAACCATTTGAAAAGGCCCTCCTTGGCTTTGAAGGTAGTGTTCCAAACATGGGAGGGTTCGATTGGTACCTGGTGATATCCTGACTTCAAATCGATCTTGCTAAAATATTTTTCCCCCTTTAGTTGGTCCAGGAGGTCATCAATCCATGAGATTGGGTACCTATTACGGAGAGTGATCTTGTTCAACGCTCGATAGTCAATACAGAGTCTTTAAGTCCCATCCTTCTTTTGTACCAACACAATCGGGCTCCCACGGGGTGATGAACTCAGACAGATGTGACCTTTCTGCAGCAGCTCCATAATCTGCCTCTTTATTTCATCGTTCTCCAGAATGGAGCGCCGATAGATTGGTCCATTGGGCAGCGGCGCACCTGGGGTTAGATCGATGGAGTGCTTGACCTGATAGTGCAGAGGAACCCCTGTGGGGGAGGTGAATATGTCCTCGTACTCCTCCACGACCTTGTCCATCTGTAGTTGTCGTGCAGAGGGGCCCTGTCTGGAGGTCGTGGCCACCGTCTTCTTCTTTCCTTGAGGGCATATCATTAGGAAAACAAATTTCCTAGTTTTGGAAATGAGCTTACTACATTGTTTTGCAGTAACCAAAGAGATGGCGGTAGGCGGTGCTACCTCCAGTATCCTATACAACTTATTTCCCAAAGTAAAAATAACAGCATGGGGACTTGATTCATACACAAGCATTTCGCTTCCACAAGTATGGTTGTCCTAATAATACATCACAAACATCAAGGGGAGCAACGTCACACAAAACCTCATCTATGAAGGGCTTGATGTTGTATGGAAGGCGACACTACTAGCTCATGCAAAGATCTCGTCCTTGCTGAAGCCACCCTATGGTGTACAGTTGTGGATGTGCTATGGTCGGTAAGCCCAGCTACTTCACGGCCTCTGCCGAATTGAGGTTCTTTTGTCTCCCACTATCGACAATGAACTGTAGCAGGGAGTCCTTTACCCACATCTAGGAGTGGAAGAGATGCTTCTCCTCCTCTGGATCTTTGAGTTCCTCCTTCTGTATCTTCGTGGTGGCAATGGTGGCGTTGGGTTCCGCATTGATAATCTGCTTCCCTTTGTCATTCCCCTTGTCAGGTTCTGACTCAGAGTCGGAACATGCATCTGATTCTAAAACCTTTAACTCGGCCACTAGTGACTTCCTGGCCTGACACTCACTTGTGTTGTGAGTGGAGCTCTTATGGAACTCACACCACTTTCCCGTGTCCTTTTTCGGCTTCACAGCATTGTTCTTTTCTTGTAGCTTTGGCGGGTTTCCACCCTGCCTTGGCTTTCTCCTTTTTTCTACGATTTGAGGTCACCTTTCCCTTGCTTTGGATTTGCAGATCCAAAGTCTCGCTTCTTCTGTTTAAACTTTTGCTCGATCTTAACGTCATATCGGTATGTTGTGCCAAGTGATGAAAAGAGAAATTGGGGGTTAACCAAAATCCCTTTTCCTTTAAAAAATCGATCTTGAGGCCTGTGGGTTATGGCCCCACTAAGCCTATCGGAATATCGAAGCCTTTTTCCACTATTGCGAGCATTTAGATATGCTTTTAAGTATTTAAAACCCTGACCATTTAACTATCGAAGATATACGGGAACAAAGGGTTTACAAAGGAAAACCCCACTCCGTTGTGCATAGCCGGACCTCAAAATTTATTAGTCCGCGACTATAAAATTGGTGGTTCCACTCTTGCCCCATCGCAAGTCTGCAATGCCACTCCAACCTCTGATCTCTGACTGCCCCGATCGCCAATCGCCGATTGGCTCATCGGCAATATTGCATTATTGGCCTATCACCTTATCGGCGTCCCATTGTCGATAGCCTTTGACCTTTCGAAATGTGATCACTGATTTATTCTGGGCCATCGATCTGACACCATATCTAATGGTTGTCGCTTAATCGCAACGCCTCGTTCGCAATTGAACTTCGGTCAGTTTCGATAACTCATAAAGAGTTCTGTCGATGCGATAAAATCCTAGCCGTTGATCTTCTAGATCTAACAGTTCATGTGCATTAATTCTTCATTTCCTCTTGGACTTTATCTCTTTCAATTTGATGGGTTTCTGTGTTAAAACACAGATCTGCCACAATATGGAAACACATGACATAACAGTTTTAGATCATCATCGATCCATACAGTGATCGATGGTCGATCAACCTTCAACGTTTGAACACACTTATAAATGTTCGATTTCAAGCCATTAACATATATATATATATATATATATATATATATATATATATATATATATATGAAATACATATAGGCGCACAATCAACACTGGAACACACAATTTACTATTATATACAGAACGGTTATAAGCTAAGGCATTTCAACCTTAGAACAAACTCTCCTCTCGACTACATTGTGTCTATCTCACGATATCTCTTGAACACGTAGGTTCATCAACATATATAAGGAAACATTGGATCGGATCACTAAAAGGATCTGATTAGATCTCTTCATGATTTTCTCCACAAAAGCCCTAAAGCTCGCTACATGGATACACATGGCAGATTACATTTAAAATATATATATATATATATATATATATATATATATATAAAGGAACACTGGATCGGATCACTAGGAAGGATCCGATCATATCCCTTCCTCAAATCTCTCAACTAATTTGCATACATGGCAGATTACATTTAAATCAAGTCTTTGAGAGACTTATCCATTCCATCTTTTAAGCTCTCCTATAACATATTTTTTCCTGTTTTTCTCCCTGGTCCACGTCCTCCTCTTCGCTCCGCTTTGGATTCCTCCTTTTGACTAAGGGTGTTGGATGCTCCTGCATTAGAGTCCCGAGGCACAAAAATTTATGACCTCTTGGTCATATGCTTCTCCTTGTCCTTAGCAATACTACCCACTTCACTTCTTCAGTGGAGCTGATTTTATGATCTTTGTGAGCTGCAACCAACCTCTACAGTAACAGTCTCCTTCTGCTACACGATACCTCACCAAGCTCTCCTCACTCAGTCTTTTGGCATCCTTCTGGTTCTCTCCTCTAGAACCATATGAGCACTCCATGCTCTAGGTTTGCTGCAATCTTTTCACCTTCGGTTGTCGTTCTCTGTGCGACAGTAAGACCATAACTCTCTAGCTCTATCAACTGTACCTCCTTCTCCTCTGCTTGCACTCCTTCTTCCTTCTCTTAGGAAATTCTTTAATCTTCCTTTGCATGCAGAATCTTCGTCTGCTCTGATACCAAATGATGAAAAGAGAAATTGGGGGTTAACCAAAATCCCTTTTCCTTTAAAAAATCGATCTTGAGGCCTGTGGGTTATGGCCCCACTAAGCCCATTGGAAGCATTCATAAGGCTTTAGCCCTTTAAAATTAGACCACATAACATATTGGATCCTTTTTCCACTATCGAGAGCATTTAGATATGCTTTTAAGTCCTTAAAACCCCGACCATTTCACTATCGGAGATATATGGGAACAAAGGGTTTACAAAGGAAAACCCCACTACGCTGCACTTAGTTGGACCTCAAAATTTATTAGTCCGCGACTATAAAATTGGCGGTTCCACTCTTGCCCCATCACAATTCCGCGGCGCCACTCCAACCTCCGATCTCTGACTGTCCCGATCGCCAATTGCCGATCGGCTTATCAGCGATATCACATTATCGGCCTATCACCTTATCGGCGTCCCATTGCTGCCAGCCTTTGACCTTCCGAAATGCGATCACTGATTTCTTCTGGTTCATCGATCTGACGGCTGTCACTTAATTGCAATGCCGCATTTGCAATCGAACTTCAGTTGGTTCCGATAACTCATAAAGATTTCTGCCGATGCGATAAAATCCTGGCCGTTGATCTTCCAGATCTAACGATTCCTATTCATCAATTATTAATTTCCTCTTGGACTTGATCTCTTTCGATTCGATGGGTTTCCATGTTAAAACAAGGATCTGCCACAATCTGGAAATAGACGACATAACAATTTTAGATCTCCATCGATCCATACAGTGATCGATGGTCGATCAACCTGCAACATTTGAAAACACTTATAAACGCTAGATTTCAAGCCATTAACACATATATATATGAAATATATACAAGCGGACAATCAACATTGAAACACACAATTTACTATTATATACAGAACGGTTATAAGCTAAGGCATTTTAGCCTTAGAACAAACTCTCCTCTCAACTACATTGTATCTATCTCATGATATCTCTTGAACACGCAGGTTCATCAACATATATATAAGGAAACATTGGATCGCATCACTAAAAGGATCCGATTAGATCTCTCCATGATTTTCTCCAACAAAAGCCCTAAAGCTCGCTACATGCATACACATGAAAATTATATATATATATATATATATATATATATATATATATATATATATATATATATAAAGGAACACTGGATCGGATCACTGGGAAGGATCCAATCATATCCCTTTCTCAAATCTCTCAACTAATTCACATACATGGCAGATTACATTTAAATCAAGTCTTGGAGAGACTTATCCATTCCATCTTTTAAGCTCTCCTATAACAGAATTTTTCCTGTTTTTCTCCCTGGTCCACGTCCTCCTCTTCGCTCCGCTTTGGATTCCTCCTTTTGACTAAGGGTTTTGGATGCTCCTGCATCACCAAGCAAGGAGATGTTTAGTAATTCTATTTCTTCCTGGATGTACCTATGCAGGCAGCCGTGGTATTTGAGTACCAAATGCTGCTTTGAATCCTTGATACCTAACTTTGTGCGAAGGGTATGGAAAATATTTGTAAACTCTGGCACGTCTTGGTCCCTTCCATGCCGCAACATGGTCCGCTTTATGTATTGATCCTCATAGCTTCCGACAGCGTAGTACTGCTCCTTGATGGTAGTCTAGAATGAATTCCAAATGGGTGTGGCTTAAAACAGTGACGTCGTACTTTCATCCTTTTGCTCACAGTAGGTTTCCCACCAGTCCTTGACATGGGGGGCAGCTTTGAGAAGAGCGAAAGTAATCTTTTCCCAACTGAAAAAATCATGAACAGAAAAATACCCTTCTAGTAGATTTAACCATTTATATACAGTGTCTGCATCTATCTGACCCTCAAATATGGGAATGTCAAAGTTAACTTGTTCCTTAAATGGTGTCGCCCTTTCGTAGTAACCTCTGGAAGTAGATGTGTCGCCCCTGGGTAACCGCTAAAGGATCTGGGCAAAGTTTTCCATCATTGTGTTCATTTATCACTCGAGGACCTCTTCGAGCAAGATTTTGATAGGATCTCCTGCTCCCTCATCTTTCTTTCATGTGCCCTGGGAGGCCATTAGGATTTGCGAGGCTGGTCTTGCAAAGGTTTGACTAGTTCAAGCCCTAACTCCTTATATCCTGATGTCATTGGGGACATGCAAAGAAAGACAGAGAAAGAGAAAACCGCTCTAATACCACTAATCCATATTCAAACAAGAACGCAACAAATTACAGGTATAATCATACACATAGAGATGCAACAGAAATAATACTTCATTCATTACTATAAAATACTAAAATATGCTTACAAACAGAAATGGAAATAAACTAGCTAGGGCGATGGTAGCTTATCTCTGAGAAGAGATGTGGCGGCTACATGCCTCTGAACTGTGTTACAATGAGGCTCGAGGCCTATTTATTGTTGAGAAACAACGGAAAACCCTAAACATCCAAAAACCTAACCCTAGAAGATGAAATGCCAAATGGCGGGCCTCGTTTGGATAAATTGGTACATCAACTTCCCGAGGTCGTAAATTTGGCCTATGATCTCCATTTGACGCGCACAATATCTCGTTAGAAAGATCTATCCGAGAACTACAACTTTGGGAAGAGAAACATCGGTCCATGGACCCATGTTGCTCCCAGTTTTCCCAAAAAAAAAATTTAGGGCCTCAAAACGGCTCCGGAAGTTCAGGACCCAAAAAACTGCTAAAAATAATAAACTGTACTACAGTTAAGGAAACTGAAAAGCTGAAAGAAAGAATGGTGGGGGTCCAAGTGGACTTGGCGGGTGGCCACCAATATCCACCTGGATCATCTAATGTTTGCTTCTCATGAGTGTCCTTTCTCTCCCACAAGTACCATACTCATGAAGAACTTCTCTCCAACAGTCATTATTACCATGGCACCAAAGAGGGCTACTTAGAGAGAGACCGCTGAAAGCAATACTAGGGAAGAAAATGGACAAGTGCCATTTAACTTTCCAATATATGTGAACACTCAATTGTTCACAGAAAATGAGTGAACATTAACATGGAAACAAGTCTAGCAATAGTAGCAGAAGGCAACAATCAAGTACAAGATCAAGGAAAGAGAAAGTTGCTCATAGAATAGAGGGAGAACAAAGTTGTAGAGTCAAAGTGAACTCAATCTTCATGCAGGCGGCTTTGGTAGCAGAAGAAAAAGTAAGCAGAGCAAAGGAAGAGAGAAAAGTAGAGCTTATAGGTAGCAGAACTAAGATCGAAGCAAGAAAAAAAAAACCGAAGGAAGAATGGGAGTTGAGGAAGAAAGAAAAAGAAGAGAAGCAGAAGCAGGAAGAATAATAAATACAGGCTACAATTATAGAAGAAACGACGTCAATTCCAGAACAAAATCAGCCAGTAGCATAGGGAAATAGTGAACAGACGTAGGACCAGGATCTTGCTCAGCTGATTGAATATTTAATTGAAGTTGCAGAGAAGGATTGCAATAGGAGCCATAGATTGAAGATGTTGATCTGATGCTGAGAGAAACACATGTCATCCCTCAGCCTCCACCACCTCCGATAGTAGAGGCAGCCCCAAGAGAACAAGGAAATGTTGTTCTCCTTTATGATAATCTGTCATGGATGTGTACAATCTATCATTGGATGAGTTTCACAAGAAGATTGTGCAAGCATGGAGGAATAACTTTCCAGATGATCATGCATCACCTGCATTCATAAAATAAAGGGTGATAGTGTCAGACATCAAAAAGCATCTAACTGCCATTGTTGAAGCCATCTTGGCTTATGCAGGAGCAACAAGATCAAATGTTCAGTATTTGATGGCTGAGAATGAGAAACTAACACAGAATTTGTAGGCTGCCATGCAAGAGGCAGAACAACTCTGAGCAGCAACACAGAATGCAATTTTCGCATTGGGGGAGATGACAGCAACAATACTTGCTAAAGTGTCAACACTTGGAAAAACCATGCGGAAACTCTATGACAGATTTGTCACCGTGAATAAAGAATTTTTTTGTTTACATGGCCTACAACAGTAAAGCAAATAATTTGTTAAAACTCTCAAAACCATACATGTTGTTATCGCCTGTGTAAAGGAGTGGACAATGTGGTACAAAGGAGCCCCACTTGAATTAGTGAAGAAGATGAATCCATGGGTAGAGATGGAGAAATCAAAGGTTCGAATGTCGATTTAGAACTACAAGCATCCCTCCTCATTCATTGTTAACATGCATGCCTCATATGTGTGGTTGTACAATAGTTTCGATGTCTTGCTGAGAACACACCTGATCCCATCAATCGGTTCCCTCACCAAAGCTAAACCCAAGAAACAAGTCCGGCAGGAGGTTGAAGAGTACCTGGAGAAACTAAGATAGGATGCCACCAGGGAAGACTTGGTCTTGAGTGCACAAGACATGTAAAATTTCATTGGTGGTCCTGTCAAAGTCAAAACAACGTTTCTCATGCTTCAGAATGAGTTGGATAGATGTTCCAATACAGTGTACCTAGAAGCCATGGAGGCTAAAGTCTGCTTCCAACAAGTCACCATTAAGCAATTTGGGGACACCATCACATAGTACCAAGCTTGGCACCAATATGTGACCAAGAAGTAGCAAGTGGAGGTTGTTGAGTTAGAATTACCCCAAACTCCAAAATCACATTGTTGTGTCTTATTAGGTTGTCCCTACCCTATTTTGTCTTATCTGGGTACAAGTGGAAAATGTAATATTATTTGTAATTATGTTGTAAGTGAAATTCCAAGTGTTAATATTGGAATATGAAAATTCATCATGTAATGTAATATGTTATTTTGGGAAGAAGTTGTAGAGTCATGAGGGTAGTCCAAAGGTCGCAAAGGGGAGTTGAAGAGCTACCCCCTCTTGTTATAAATAGAACCTCATAACTCATGTAACATGCTTTTGGGAGCCAAGATTTTGGCTATGCTTAGACTTAGAAACTAAAAACTATGAAACAACAGGTTTAAACAACATATTTGAGCGTAAGGGTCTCACACTTATCTAAGGATCACTAAGAAGCATTGTTCTGTTATAACATTAGGTGTGTTATCATTTATTAGGTCATAGATACATTGGTCATTCATTTACAAATCAAAACATGAGGAGATCCATACATCATCATTGTCATAATACATGCTTATAAACAACATAATAACAATAGAAATATCAAGGATACCTCAACAATAGAATCCACATATAAACCAATACATTTACACATAAGATGTCAAGGAAAGAACCTCTTATTAATGAATTAAAAATCCAATTCAGGATGGGACTACCATGTTCCACCCGACCATAGATTGCTTGAGCCAAATATCTCTTCAGCCAATCACCCTTGTGCCATATTCCAAGCATGAATGTGGGACTCAAACCAAAATAACCAACGAGGGCATCCCAAGGCTAAACCACCTCACCCTCATTAGTAGAAACCAGGCTTTCACAAAATCCACATCGGATCACTAGGCCAAAATAAGAATGGATGCCACTGATTCCTTGTAGGAATTTACAGGGTAAGTTCCTCAGAAAGAACACCAAAAGGACACTGCTCACAACCAGATCACAGATCAATACACCAGTATTTTTGACGTGGTTAAAACCCTCAAAGAGGGAAACATTCCACGGCCTGCGCCAACGTGGCTACTACAGGCAATTTATTAATCAAAGAATGAAAATTTACATAAGCTTCTCTCATGCACGGATTACCCGAACAATGACCCTCCATGAGCTTTAAATAGAACTCATGGACCAATCGGGTGTCAAGCCACGGATCAAGTGTCGGTAATACCGAGGAGAGAATGAACCGTCGGATCACTACATATCGTGACCGTCGGATTGTAAGTTACAAAATGTACAACGGTAAAGAAACATACTTTACCTAACTCTATACCTAACTCTAAACTAGACCAAGTTGTACTTAACTATTTCCTATGTGTCGGAATATCCTAACATCCCCCCTTAAGAACAACTTGGGATAGGATTGAAGGATTTACAAATATGACACAATAGGAGAAGGAAGGAGGCACTAGAGCCTATCCCCCCTTAGTGACAACTTCCTGAACTCCAAGCATATATCGAAGTTTAGTGAACTTCGCCTCTGTGAGAGCCTTTGTGAAGATGTCTGCAACCTGATCATCTGTTGAACAATATTTCACTTCAAGAACATGGTCATGAATGAGCTTTCTGATGAAGTGCATGTGTAGTTCAATGTGTTTGCTGCGCTGATGCTGGACTGGATCTTTGCATAGCTGAATGGCACTTTGATTATCACACCAAAGTGTGGTTGGATGCTGCTGCTCAAAGCCAAACTCTAATAGGATCTGACGAAGCCACAAGGCTTCCTTACTAGCTTCCACGGCACCACGATACTCTGCTTCTGCTGACGAAAGAGAAATGGCAGCCTGTTTCTTACAAGCCCATGTAATAGGTCCTGAACCAAGAGTGAAGACATAACCGGCAGTAGACTTCCGATCATCAGGGTCACCAGCCCAATCAGAATCAGTGAAACCAACTAATAGAGGAGCTGCTTTGGCACTGTAATGAATCCCAAACTGTACTGTACCTCGAACATAACGAAGTATTCTTTTAGCTGCTTTCCAATGACTTTCACGGGGGTTTTGCATAAAACGAGCAACAAGGCCAACAGCAAAGGAAAGGTCAGGACGAGTATGGGTTAAATACAAGAGTTTTCCTACAAGTTGACGGTATAAGGTAGCATCAACTTCAGGAGAAGTACAAGAGACTGAAAGTTTGACTCCAGACTGAAAGGGAGAAGGGGCTGGCTTACAGTCTTCCATGTGAAAATGAGGAAGAATATCACAAGCATACTTGGACTGGGAAAGGAAAATACCCTCCTTGGATTGCAAGACTTGAAGACCGAGAAAATAGTGTAAGTGTCCTAAGTCTGTCATTTCAAATTTCTTTTTAAGGCTGGACTTCACATGGTTTATAAGGTTGGGATCACTACCAGTAAGAATAAGATCATCAACATAAAGAACAAGGATGATAAGAGAGTTGCCCACTTTCTTGGTGTAGACAGTATTGTCAAAATAACACCTAGAAAAGCCAGATTCTAAAAGAAAGCTATCCATTTTGGCATACCAAGCCCGAGGAGCTTGCTTGAGACCATAAAGGGATTTCTTAAGTCGACAAACAAGGCTGGAGTCTGTTTGTATGAAGCCAATGGGTTGTTCCATATAGATTTCTTCCTGCAAGTCCCCATGCAAGAAGGCAGATTTAACATCCATCTGATGGACTTCCCATTTTAAAGAGGCAGCAAGGGAAAGAACAAGGCGGATAGAGTTCATTTTGGCAACAGGGGAGAAGGTTTCAGTGTAGTCAATGCCTTCAACCTGTGAAAAGCCCTTAGCAACAAGACGAGCTTTATGTTTATCAACTTTCCCATCTGGTCCATACTTGGTTCTGTAAACCCATTTACATCTAACAAGTTTGCGTCCCTTTGGTAGAGGAACAAGATCCCATGTATCATTTGCCAATGATGAATGATATTCTTCATTTATAGCTGCTTCCCAATGTGGATGGCCTGAAGCTTCTGCAAAAGTGTCAGGATCATGATTTACTGGAGCTTGAGCCAGTAAAGAAGAGGCTCTTTCAAACTGAGAACGTGTACGTCGCTGATCTGTAGGATCACCGGCAAGATCACCTGCTGCATCCCGAGTAGCACGGACCCATCTTGGAAGTTGAGGATCCTGAGAAGGTGGGGGAGGATTATCATCCTCACTTTCATCATCTGAAGAAGAAATGTTTTCAAAAGTAGAAGAGATAGGAAGAGGTGGCACATCCGCCGGACTAGGCTCGCAGGCCGATTTATTTTCATCAAATTTTACATCTCTTCTAATGATAACATTTTTGGACTTAAATGGAATAAGTCTATAACCTTTTACATCTTCAGAATATCCAACAAAAGTACATTTCTCACTCTTAGGTTCTAAAGCTTTATGCTTTTCATCTGGAATATGGGCCCATGCTTCACTTCCAAAAACACGAAAGTGACTTACATCTGGTTTAATGGAACTCCAAGCTTCTTCTGGAGTGATATTCTCTAGAACCTTAGTAGGAGTGCGATTGATTATATAATTTGCACAATTAATTGCTTCGGCCCAAAAACTAAGACTGAGTCCTTTAGATTGCAGCATACAATTAGCCATTTCCTTTAAGGTGCGATTTTTCCTTTCAGCTACACCATTTTGTTGTGGAGTGTATGGAACAGTATGTTGCATTTGAATTCCATTTTCAGTGCAAAAGTTGATGAATGTGTTTTTAACATATCTCCACCATTATCAGTTCTTAGCTTAAGAATTTGATGTCCAGATTGTTTTTCAACAAAGGCTTTGAAGGCCAAAAATGTGTTAAATACTTCGCTCTTGAGTTTTAAGAAGTATACCCAAGTGCGTCTGGAGAAATCATCAATG
Source organism: Pinus tabuliformis (assembly GCA_031772625.1). Classification (NCBI taxonomy): domain Eukaryota; kingdom Viridiplantae; phylum Streptophyta; class Pinopsida; order Pinales; family Pinaceae; genus Pinus; species Pinus tabuliformis. Next base: position 1,377,738,048 of record CM062805.1, on the reverse strand, counting down.
AAAGTTAAGAAATACTTGCAGCCAGAGAATGAAGCAACAGGAAGTGGACCACATAAATCACTGTGCACAAGCTGTAAAGGGGCTGAGGCGTGCCAAGAGGCACGTTTGTCAAAACTGTCCCGATGATGTTTTCCGAGTACACATCCGGAACAAACACCATCTCTGCAAGATACCATAGGAAGACCTGTCACCATATTTTCTTTACATAGATGCTGAAGGGAGCGATAGTTTAAGTGACCAAATCGCTCATGCCAAAGTTTGCTCACTTCATCATTATGAGCAACAAATACTGAGGGAAGATTTGATGACCCAAAGTTGTGAAACTTATACAACCTTGTGGAATCATCAGCAATACCAGTAGCTAGAATCTGTTTTGGATCTCTTAGATCCTTGATTACAACATCATGAGGTGAAAATTCAACAATTTTACCTTCACCTGAATGAGTTATCTGATATACAGATAGAAGGTTGCAGGATAAGGTTGGAACACATAATACATCATTAAACTGACCATTGTCTAGATGAACAGTTCCAGTCCCTACAACATTAAGAGATCTATCATCACCAACATATATATTTTTGGTGTTACAATCATTTAAAGAAGAAAACATGGCTTGGTTTTTGGCCATGTGATAAGAGGCTCCAGAATCAATGAGCCACTCATGAGAAGGAGAGGAAGAAGATACATTTAATGCATAACCAGACTGAGATGATTGACAATGACATGCAGAAAGTGCCATTCCAGAAGTTGAAGTTGAAGTATGCTCCACATGGATGTTATGTTTCTTCATTGCGGCTTCCAAGGCTTCCATCTTCTTAAAGCATTTAGATTCTAAGTGGCCATCTCGATTACAAAAGTTACAATGTCTATCAGTCTTCTTCCATTTGTTTTTATTGGTCTTATCATTTTGCTGAAATGATCTTTCATTTTGAGGCTGAGTTGGTTTAGGACCATTCTTTTGAGGATATGACTTCTTAGGATTCTTTGAATTTGGTTGCTGCTGGGTGGCTAACGCTTTCGTGGAAGAGTTTCCAAGATTAAGAAGACCAAGGTGTAAGAGTTTTTCTTGTTCTCTTATTAAGGAATCACAAAAAGAGTCAAAGGAAGGGGCCTTGTAGTCTTTTCCTTGACAAATGTAAGCTTCCCTTGTAGAATGGAAGGTGGAAACAAATACAGAGTAGGCTGGTCCCAACTTAGTAAGGATGGAATAAATAAGGTTACTATCTTCTTTCTTAACCTTAACACCTTCCAAAAGATATCTAAGGGTCTTGAATTTGGACAAGAAATCTTAAATGCAAGAAAAATTATTAGGATCCAATGTAAGCAACTCATTTTCAAGTTGATGGGCTCTAATTTCATTTTTAATCCCAAAAACTTTAGTGAGTTTTTCCAATGCTTCATGAGGAGTCTCAAGTTCTGCAATATGGAATCTAAGATCAGGGGAAATAGACATCCCTATCAAACCACGTGCTTGATCTTGTCTATTTTCCCATTTTGCAGCCTTGTCTTCATCTTTTGGTTTCTTCTCTTGGTCTATGGCTATTCTGTAGAGACCTTTACTTCTAAGTAAATCTTCCATGTAGGCTATCTATTGGAAGTAGTTAGTGCTGTCAAGAATGACTTGGCATGGACTTTCCATTTTTTTAAAAAAACTGAAGCTGAAGATGCTAAAGGTAAGTGTTCCAATGGATAGATCTCGAAAAATTAGGCTGTTTTAAAAAAAACGGCTCTGAAAAAGGCTTCCGGATGAAGAAGTTATGGCTTTTTGAAGAAAAACAAAAATTTTGTTGAAGTTGCCAGCAAAGTGCACGAATGTGCGGGAATGAAAAAATCCGCCCCCACAAAATGGAGACTTGAACCCAAGACCTCTACTCTCTTAAAATAGCTTTGAACCAATTGATCTATACAAAAAATTTGAGAGAGAGAGAAAGAGAGAGAGATAGAGAGAGAGAGGGGGGGGGGGGGGGGGGCCTTGGTGTGCGTGCTTGCCTTGAGAAAGCTCTTTTTCCCTACAAAACACAAAACACAAAACCCAACACGAATATGCAAAGAAAAACGAACCTTGCAGCTCGAAGTTAGCTTTAGTCAAAAAACTAGATATATTAAAAAAAATGAACCTTGCGGCTCAAAGTTAGCTTTAGCCGAAAAACTAAATATTTTTCTCAATGTTTCTGATTTTCCGAGATCACACTAAGGTGCAGGGAAAAGAGCATACGCATGAGAAAATCCTTCCTTTCTGTTTCTGATTTGCCCAGATCGCACAAAGTCGCAGGGCAAAGAGCATACGCAAAAGTGAAAGGTATAGATCTGGTTTTAAAAAAAGGCTAAATAAACAGAAACCGAAATAAGTAGAGAGAAAATAACAGTAAACTGCAAATAAACACTGTATACCTCCCGATCTGAAAAATGACGCAGCTAGGGCTACCGGAAACCTTTTCGCGTGAAACAAAAGGGGTTCCTCACTGGAACAGATGCTCCAAACGCAACAGAGCAGTCCTCTCAGCCCGAAAGCAGTCAGAAATAGCAGATCTAGGAAACGACAGTCGGATGTAGTTCTACCGGCTTCAGATTTGGATCACCAACGGACGCTGCCCTCAAATAGCTCTGATACCATGTAGGAATTTACAGGGTAAGTTCCTCAGAAAGAACACCAAAAGGACACCGCTCACAACCAGATCACAGATCAATACACCAGTATTTTTGACGTGGTTAAAACCCTCAAAGAGGGAAACAGTCCACGGCCTGCGCCAACGTGGCTACTATAGGCAATTTATTAATCAAAGAATGAAAATTTACATAAGCTTCTCTCATGCACGGATTACCCGAACAATGACCCTCCATGCGCTTTAAATAGAACTCATGGACCAATCGGGTGTCAAGCCACGGATCAAGTGTCGGTAATACCGAGGAGAGAATGAACCGTCGGATCACTACATATCGTGACCGTCGGATTGTAAGTTACAAAATGTACAATGGTAAAGAAACACACTTTACCTAACTCTAAACTAGACCAAGTTGTACTTAACTATTTCCTATGTGTCGGAATATCCTAACATTCCTCCACCTACAGCGTGATGAATTTTCATGTGTCCTAGTCTCTCGGGCTTTACCACAATCCACAGTCTGATCCAGGGATCACTAGGCCCTAAACCAAGAATCCACCCTCTAGGATTCACCGTATATCCCACCATTCACTGGCAAGGATTCCTAGGCCTAATCAAGGAAAACCACTTCTAGGATTTATAGTATATCTCGCTATTAGTCGGTCAAGGATTCCTAGGCCCACCGAGGCACACAAAATCTGGCTTTATCACAACCCACAGTCTGCTTCAGGGGTCACTATGTCAGTGGCTTTACCACAATACATAGTATGGTTCAGGGATCAGTAGGTCATGTGTTCATTCTTTTGAAGATTCACCTCACTTAGCTTCGAATCCATCTAGAAATCCAACTCAACCAAAATATGAGAACCCCATCACACCATGGCTATCCAAAAATGGCAAGGCTAGGATGAAAACACTATCACACTTGGAAAAACCCATGCCATAACAAAAAACAACCACATGCAACACCATGCATACAAAATATAGCAAGGAAAACACACACGAAAATCGGTACCTGCAAAAAAAATCCTCCTGTAGTTGCTTGATCTTGCTCTTCCTTGTTGGCTCCTTCCTTCCTCTTACCTTCTTTTCCTTTCTTGATCCAATGCCAAAGTGCTCCAAGAAAACTCTAAGTTTCCAAGTGTGAGAGAGAGAGAGAGAATAATGAGAGAGCTCTAAAACTAAATGGACAAAAGACTATAAATTGATCCTCATATGCCTGTTTATCAATGAGGCCTCTATTTTCTTCAATTTCCATTATTTTCTTTCATTTTCCTCCTCACATGCAACCTGTGACCTTTCACCTTCCTTTTCTCCTATTTTCCTTTATTTTCATAAATAAATGTGCCAAAAATGTCATTTTTCCTTTCCAAAGCCATTGCCTTTGCCAATTTCCTTTAGCCATAATAACCGAAATGAACACCGACTAGGATGCTTTTCCCACCATTCATCTTGGAATATGTGTCCCATGACCGTGGTATTATATATTTTTACATGGAATTTTAACCAAGGTTGTTACATTCTCCCTGGTCTTTGACCAAATATTATGTCTCTCTTATTCTTAGTTTCCTTCTATTGTGCATTGGATTTATTGTTCTATCTACAATTGTTTATTATTATTGTAAGAGTGAATTACATTGGATAAATTGATTTCCAATTGAAGAAGAATTGGTATAAGTTATTCATGTTAAGTATAGAACTCTGGAAAATAAACAGTTCCATGCATAACCATTTGGGACTCTGGTTCATTGTCGGTGATTCTAGTTATGAGAAGGTATCTAGTGTCGAAACGTGTGGGTTACCGAAGTGGCAATGTTGTCTTCATGTCAACCATGGAGATTTTATCTTTTTCTTTAGAGAAACTAACACTCCCTTGTTTGATTTTCATTTTTTGTTCATATTTTAATCGGTCAAGCCTTTGTAGTGGTTTTTGGAGTGTTCTTGGGTTTCACTAGGGTAGCCATAAAAGTTGACAGAATCCCAAGCATGGCTTGCACCCATTTTCTCCATAGTTATTTGTCTTTGGAGAGGAGGAGTGAAAGTGAATTTGGAGCTCTCAAAATTTCATTTTTTTAGGAGGGGTTTAGATGTCTATTGTTGGGTAGGGGGTTCTGTAGTACTGAGAGTTTGGGGCATTTTCATTGGTGTGTTAGGTATGCAGAGCAAGATAGTTGGCTTGATGAAATTTGTAGGTTGAAGGGTGGTCGTCTTTGCAGAAGTGGGAATTTTGATGCTTATTTGTTTGAGAGGGGAGTAGACTAGTCAATTGATGTATTACCTTGGGTCCATGGGAAGTTCATCATCCCTAGAAGTTGGGTCTCCAGTTTTGACTTTTCATGTGGGTTGTGTGTGGTCACCAGCTAGAGCACCATGTAGCGCCAATGACGACAGGCTTGGAGAGGCATTGGTCCTCGAATCCAAGGGGTAGTACATCGAGTGGAGAACCATGATTATGGAGAAGGGGTATAGAAACAACCAATCACCTTGTTAGGATGATTGGACCTCGCTCCACCCTTCAATTATTTAGAGGTGCATATATTCCATGTTTTAGTTTTGGTGGAGAAATTGGCCCATGATCGACATGATGATCACAATGAGGTCATAGCCTTTATGAACAACCTCTAACACAATCAATGGCACTTGATGGATCAGTTAGTCCCTCTTCATCGATGACGACGACTCCGAGAGAGGATGGACACATTTGAAGGTAAGATGGCTCATATGGAGGCACATGTATATGAAGCTTTTCGTTTTCCATGTGGAAATGGTCCAAATGACCCAACTCTCAGTGATATTATTGATTAAAGATGATTATGAGTTGTATTTTGATCCTTTGGAATTTCTGGCTACTTTGGGCAATCTATCTATGGTCCTTAAGTTTTTTGTTGTTACTATCAATGTTTCGTGTTATTACCATCTAGCCAACAATTCTGATGGGAATGAGGTTGATGGTGTTTTTAACCCAAGCTCCTCATGATGTAATTTTTTTATGAATTAATAGAATATGTTGATTTACAAACAAAAAAAAAAATATTAAAAATTTATTAAATAAATGAATAGTTTGAAAAATGCCGGCAATTTAAAATATTATGTGGTGGATCTGGAAAATAGATCTTTGAATGTATAACATATTTTCAAATATTTTTTTTTATAAATTAAAACTTGAATTTTTATTTTTATGCTTAAATCTATTTTATTAAAATAAAAAAAATAATTCAACCAATTAAACAACAAGACATATTTGAAAATATAAAGTATAATATTGTTGTTTAAAAAACCATAAATAATTTAATACAAATGTTTTTATTTAGTTTTTATTATATTTAAGTCCCTAGGAGGTAGCTCAATTGGTGATGGAATTGTAAATGAAGTACAAGTGAGAGGAGGAAAAGTGTTCAAATTGTTTTATGAAAATGTGGTTTGTTTAAGATTTGATTCATGGAAAGGATGAAGCTAACTCGTGATGAACAAATAACTGGTGACAACATGTTTTAGTAGTGTGGGGCATCCAAGTACATGATGAATCTCGCTTTGAAGTTATTTTCTTTTATTATATTTCATTTATTTCTTTCAAATTTATCATTTGTAGGGTGTTGTAATAAACCATTATACACTAATACATGTGCTAGATAGGGATCAACAACCAACAAGAAGAACATAGGATTGATCGGAATTTTTAACAATGTTCCTGTAGGAAATCTCTCAAATTCTAGAAACAATTGGGAAACTCTTTGCATCTCATAAAGAACAATTTCTGAAAGAAATCAAGAACATATATTCCTCTCTAGAAGTGATAGAAGACCAAAAGTTCCATGAGCCATAAGAAAATCTAGAAGTATTTACTGATCACATTCATTAATCTTCCAAGGAGACCAAAGAATCATGGGTCGAACTTGATGGAAAGAAGCCATTATAATATGATATCGAGGAGTTCCTAATAAGTCGAGACCATAATGTATTCAAGGGACCAACCATTCAATGGAAAAGTATCTTTATGGCATGAAAAAGGAGGACATGTCAGTTGAGCAAGAGATCCAAGAGCATTATGACTACATTGAACATTGGTTCTTGACAATCATTAAGCCAAAATACCACTCTCTTCTCCAAAAACTCTTCATAGCACATCATCTAAAGTAGTTGGTTTCTCACACTATGGTATACATTGAAGCTTACCTGTCAAACTTGAGTATGACTATAATTGTGATCTTGTTACATGCATGGCTTCACTGGAAATACTCCTACACTTGAAGGAGAATGTTATTTTTCAAGTAGGGTAGGATAGTATAGTAAATAAATGAATAAAATAATAAAGATAAAAATAAGTCTAAATGTAAAAACTATGCAACTTGAGTGACTAGACATGAAACTTGCTTGAAAACCAAGCCTTCTAGCAAGCAAGCTTCACAATAAATTGTAACTTCATGTTGGTTTCAACGGTTCTCCGAATATTTTTGGTTCTATGATCGAGTTGGCTGATGTGGGATTCCTTAAGGCCCACCTTCCAATAGATCTTGTCCCATTGAATTTGGCACTTTATTTGGGACCAAGATCAAAAATATTCTTTTGGATGCCTTACAGTTTCCATACATCAATGGCAGAATTACTAACTGACAACAAGGGAATACCTCAATGGCTCTTGATTTCCAAATCTCATAGATGACTCAACTTCAACACATCCATACATACCTTTCAAAATGTACTCTTGCACTTTGACACTCATTGACATCAAAGGTGATTTGCCTTGCCTAGTTAACAACATCCATCAGTGGTTAGTAATTCAGTGATTTATTTGTGTGTTTTACTTCAACAAAATTTATTCACATAGATAAAATTGTGCTAGATGCAGGTTTATGGTTCATGGTTCTAACATAAGTTGCAGCAACATGCCAACAAAAAAGAAGTGAGATCCACTCTCCAATATTAGCTTATAGTTTCCTAGTCTCATTTCGATTTCAACACTGTTTCATCTAGGTATGTATACAACCTAAATTCAATTCCAGTAGCAGCTAATATACAATAGCATCAACCCCAACCTTCTTTGATCACAACATGGGTTTCAAATATCCTTCCTCTGTACAATCCAATATTGATCTCCACAGCCTTAACATGCTTAGATATAACATTATATTAGTGAGTGCTAAATAAATTTTGAGGTAAAATTGCTTTAATTCTTTTAATTTATTAGGAATAAAGGAAATTTATATGAAAATTCTTGTGTGCTTGTCATTTTACTCTTCTCCATGCCTAATTTCATCCCTTATTGTTATACCATCTATGTCCCTTTAACCATTTTCTATAATTAGTTATCTAATTTTCCCCTTCCTGTTGTAGTAAAAATTCCATATTGTTTATCAATTTCCTTAGGTTTTGAGAAACCCTTCTAACCTATATTTATGGTTGGCTATTCTTTTATCATCCACATTCATAGTGCAAAAGGGAAATTCATTTGAGCAGTTTGATGAAAATATACGAGTACAATTGTGACAGAGTAGCAATGGATTGAGAGAGAACCCTGTTGCTTTATTCAGGTTGATAGCTTTTGTTTAGATCAATAAAATAAATTTGAAAGTGAATTAATTGTGGTTCTCAAGAGTTCTTCCAAGCTGAGCCCTCAATGGCTTCTAGAGATTTTGTTTTCACTCTACTAGTATTTTTAGTCTTAGGTGCAAATTACTTCTATCTTCTTGGTGTAGCCCCTCATGAGTTCAACAAGGTTGATGAGCTCCAAGTTAAAGTGAGCAAGTTGTATTCCATAAAGACATAACTACCTTAAGAATATTATTCATTTAATTATTATAAACCAAAAACAATGGTCAACAATGCTGAAAATATCGAAGAAGTTCTTCGCGGAGATCACATTGAGAAATTTCCTTATGTATTCCACATGAGAGAGGAGAATCTCTGTAATTATGTACGTCGGATAACTTTGGATACAAAGTATGCAAGGAAATCTAAAGAGAAAATAAATGATGAAAATTGCATTAATATAATTATGGTTAATCTACCCGTGGTTGTAGTGAGACAAAGAATAGATGGAAATTTAGTTAATTCATATGAACGTGGCTTATGTGTTTGGTTTAAAGCTCGCTATGTAGGGAGTACAGAAGAGAGATATTTAATACCTTTATCACACGGGAACCGTTTTCAAGAGTCGAGAAACCCGTTCCAATGGTTCCCATGCTCCCGATAGCTTTGGAACTGTATGGGAATGTTCCCTTTTCAGGGGGAGATGCAATGGGAGCTTGGGAAAGTTCCAGGAGCTTTGAAGACTATTTTTTCTGGAGTTCCCGTGTTCCTCGAGGTTGGGTAATGCAAAGCCTATAGAGAAATATGTTGAACTGCCCACAAAACATGAGCCTAAGTTGAAACCTTCTCATGAAGAAAGGCCAAAGACATCCTTAACACCAATATCCTTAATTGAGAAACTGGGGCAATCTCTTGATGGATTAAGGAAGTGTGTGGGACCTCGATGTAAGGGTGATATCTTGGATGTTATGCTGATGAGTATTTCTTTTGTTGTTTATGTATATATATGGCAGTAGATTGTGTGTGCACATTGTATGTGGTAGTCAATGCTTAAACGTTAGAGTTTCTTTACTTTTTCTCTTAAAAATAACTAGAAAAACATATGTAAAATTGTTCCTTTGTATTTTTAAGCCAGATTGATTCAAAGACTCATCATGTGTCATAATGTTAATATTATATATATATATATATATATAAGTGAGAGACTTAGGTAGAGGGACACCCAAAGAATATATTTATATATAAGAGAGATTATATATTTATTATTTATATATTTAAATTGATTTTAATATTTGAATATTTTGATTCAATATGATTTTTTATTATTATATAAATTATATAATTAAAAACATATTTTATATTTTTATATTTTTTATTTTTTATTATATAATATTACGCCCCAATTAGTAGTTTCCTGTAAATTTTGGGGAAACCTCTAGCCATTCCGGACACCTATACCCGATTTCCCAACATTCCCACATTCCAAAAACTCATGTAACATAGCTTAATACACAACCATCTATCTTTTGAGGCTAAGTTTCACAAATATTTAGAAGATCAAATTGTTGGATTTAAAGTCACACCATATAGCGTCAAGCATGAGTATGAGAAACCTTTGGTCTGAAGATGATCCACCAACAATTTTTTCTATGTGTCATTGATCCTATGTAAGTGGATGGTGAGATCCACTTTTCCAATTGGCCCAGGTGTATTTCGCTTTTTTATGAGTTATATCCAGAAGATCCCATTTGATAATTAGGTTTTCCATCTTTTATTGAAAGGGATCTCTAGTGACACTTCCTCAAAGTTTATCCATACGGAGAAGAATAATACCATTTTATAGATGATAATTACCATTTAATAGATGATGGGTGATAATTAACTGAAATTGTATTTTAAAATTAGTGACAAAGGATTCATGCATTCATAAATTTTGGTAGTAAAATATTTATATGGGAACTAAATTTTTGAGTAAAACTAAAAAAAATTTAATATACTAAAATTTCAATTATGGGTCTTCGACCTTCCCTTTTGAGCATATATCTCAGAAGTATAGCTCTTGCTCCTTCCCTTCTAATCATTTTCCTCTCAGTTTGGTAGCCCTTGGCCTATGTTTTGAGGTCGTTTGTCTGCTTTTTATGCTTCTTTTCCGTGTATATTCTTAGCATTCTATTTAGTGACTCTTTGGGTCCCTTATTTATTGGGTAATGCTCTCTTCAGGCCTGTATTGTTTGCATGTTCTGCTAGTTGTCTTGGATTCAAAGGTATCATGGCTTTATTGAAGTCTTTCTTACTGTTGCTCTATGTTGCTCTATGTTTTAATGGATGTAGAAGGGATATTGATGGTTCTCCTTCTAAATTTTAATACCAATTTCCACAAGCTGATGCCTTGCTAGAAAAGGTCTAGAACACCAAACTTTATGTGTTTTTTTTTGTGTATTGCATTCATATTTTAGTTGCAGCTCATAAGAATACAACTTCTAGAGGGGATTCTAATGAAGACCATAATAGTATTTTCGAGCTCCTACTCTATTGAAGGATACTCTAATGGAAAAGCTACATCAAGAAAATCACGAAGATAAAAGCATCCTCAAGGGTTATTAGACTTGTAAATAAAGAAAGTGGCTGAATTGTAATTTTTATTTTTTGATTGAACACATTTCGTATTATGATAAGAGATGTAATGGGACTACTAGCATGTAAAAATGAAATACCTATAAACAAAAATGGTTTGAAACTTGAATAAGAAATAAATAAAAAAAAGTCAATTTGACTAACTTCAAAACTTTCAAAACTTTATTTCCAATTTGAATATTTAGCATCAGTTAATTAACACTTCAACATAACACATGGATTCTCATAACCATGTAAAATAACACTTAAGCAAAGCATGCAAAATTGGCATGATTAAGACACAAATGTTCATCATAACAACAACAACCGAGAAGCTTTCCTGGTTTATAATAACCTGGAAAATCCAAAATCCTGCCTTTCATGGCAGCATATAATTGAAAAGGATTGTGAATAATCACATCAACAACCCTAATGCCTGCCATGAAGTTAAATCTCAGGAAAGATAAATGAACATACACTACCTATGATGAAGTTCAACTCCTCCCATAGCTTAGGAGCCTCCACCTTAAAATCAATGTGAGGAGAACCCCAAGAGGAGTAAATCCAACAGTATACTGAAGTTAGGTAAATCGACCACGCCATCTGCATGTCCGCTGGACAACGTCGAAGAATAAACGTAAGCAATCGTTTGCAGAGTTTCCTTGAGCGCTGTTTGGAACATGACGATGGGGCAAGTGGCCAACAACTTCACCACATTAGCAAAACCCTTGGAATTCTCCGACCATATCCACAAACACAGCGGCGGGAAACGCGACTCTTTCACCCAATACCACAATATCCAAAGGGTCGCCTGCGTTAATGGCCGTCTCACATTCCTGAGTATCTCCCTTCACCATCCAAGACAAACATCACGAACCACATCCATTGCAAACCAAGAGAATCTCCGGAGTTGTTCTGTTCGAGTTATTTATATATTTTTGGTTTATAACCATAACCAAGAGCCGTCATTCGGTTGTTATTTGTCCAGATTCGAATAGATTATTATTAGTTATTAAAATACCCCTGAGCTTAAGGTTAAGTGGATTGTTGTTAATTTTTTTTGACTGCTTTCATGTTCGTTCGATTCCTGAATATTCCCGGAATCAGTAATGGAAATAAAGATGTTTTTAAAATACTATAATGATGAAAGTCAAAACATGTAAATAATTAAAATAATTAGTTTATATAAGTTTTTATATTTAAAATAACGAATTTAAATAAATTCACATTTCAATAGATGAGTTAATGGAATATTAATAATGACAAATAGCTCTCATATGTATAATTATACAGTTATGTTTAACCTAGTCTAGAAGAGATATAATGTTATTTGTTTTTGTTTAATAGACTAAAAGATTTGATTTTTTTATTTTTTTATAAATTTAGGGTTAAGATGGATCTAGATTGGTTTAATTTCCTTTTATCAATATATTATATTCTATATAAATACCATGGAACAATATCCTAGATTCTTATATCATGGGTGAATACCATGAAATATTTTTATTTAAAAAAAATTAATATTTTCATTTTATTAAATAAGCTATATTCCACATTAATACTATGAGTCAATACCATAGGTTCTTCTACCATAAATGAATACCATGAAATTGTTTTAGTTTTAAATTTTTTTTGTTTTTTTATTTTATTTTACCTTAATAAAAATGCTTTAACATTATTAATATTTTTTAATATAATTTAACCCAATCAAAATGTTTACTAAACCATTATTATTAATTGTTAAAATATTTTAATAACCTAAATCAAAACATTTAAATAATTAAAATAACTAGTTCGTATAAATTCACATAATGGATAATCATTCAAGGCTATCCTAAAGAGCTCTCACTGTGTGTATATACTCGAGTTATATATTCACATTAATAATCAAGTTATATATTGACATAAATTTTTTTGGGATAGTTTTATGTTTTAATTTGGTCAAAATTATTAAACTCGGCTTATTTGTATAAATATAATTTATTTTTTATTTTTTTTGGGGGGAATTTTTGTGTTGATTATATATTTTAAATACATTTAAATAATAAATTATATATTTTATCAAACAAATAAAAATAAATTTAAAAAATACATTTAATTATTTTTTAATTATTTATAAAATTTAATAATTAAAAATAAATGTATATTCTATATTATTAGAGTTTTTTAATTAATCATATTAACTTTAGATTTGGGTGTCCCTCCCAACGTTGCTACTTGCTCAAGGATATAATGATGATGCCTTTCACTTGGCGTCCATCACCTCTGCAATGTCCTGCTAGGTGATCTGAAAATGGAATGTACTTGTTTAAGGGTGCAAGGTATCCATTTCCCATAATTGCAAATGTGAGCTATACACTCCAAGTGACCTCTGAAAATGTGAAAACTTATTATTTCTTATACAGATATAAACTGTAGGGGCATTCACCGTACATGTCACCTCTAAAGAGAGGATGAGTTCCAAAGGCTACCTGGCCCTCTACAGGCTCTGCCTAAAGACATAACAAAGTAAAGACTTAGAAATCTTTGACATACACATACTTGAATTTTGATGTCTTGCGGAATAAGACAAATAACTTTCTGCAGCTGAATAGGTGATTATGTGTGTATGCAAGTTATGTATATTTGTTGTTTAATACTTTATATCAGTTTTTTTTAGCATATCATCTTCAACAAATAAGGACATCAAAATGATAAAGCAATTCACCCCTTCTGGGCTACATCTGCTGGACCAAGCCTCTCTAACTAGGCTTGTCCTCTTGTATTAAAAATACTACAAAGGCTAATACAAGAATATGGGTGTCTCGAAGGACAGATCTGACTGTTAATACAGAATCAGAAGATAGGAATTAGCTAAACATGCTCTTTCCCAAACACTAAACAGTGAAATTGTACCTTTTACAGTACTTTCCCCAATTGGCCCTAGTGGCCCTTTAAACTTGCATGGAGAATTTTGAGGTGAAGATGACCTCAATTGGTTCTGAGACCTCTGCCATTAGACTCAGAAGGTCGAAAATAACATACATAGGCTTTTGAATCACCAAAAATGGATGAACATAGCCCCCAAACAGCTCAAGCACTGAAATGGCCCTAGTGGCCCTGAAAGCTTCCCTGAAGCTAAACAGTGAGAAGAATGCCTCAGAAGGAAAAACGAGCTGTAGAAATGGATTCAGAATGCTGAAAACCTTCTGGAATGACCTACGTTCCACATTCACTGGCTGCACAATTCCCTATGCAGCTCCCAAACTGATTTGGCCCTCGTGGCTCCTGGAACTTCCACGAAGCTAAAACACCTAAAAATGACCTCAGATGGCTGTGAAACCTATGCCAATGGCTTCAGAAGATCGAAGAGACCCAAAATAAAAAAAATAAAAAAATAAAATAAAATAAAATAAAATAAAAAATAAAATAAAATAAATTCGTCCAAAACGGACTTTCCTAGCCAAAGTTATGGCCATTTACTCCCAACTGCCATCTGGTCCTAAAAAGACTCCAGCTAACTTTAGTTGGAGTACAGTTAACTCCGCCAATTATGGCGGGACCGCCCAAATTTGGCAGTCCGCCAAGAATCCCGCCAACAAACCGCATTTAACTGACTGTTTGAGTTATGGCGCATGTGACCGTTTGATGGTTTGGCGGTTTGTGCCTCGAATTCCGTGCAAGCTGTTTGGTTAACTGGCGGTTAAACTACTTGTTACTCCCGGATCCCGTGGTAATGTGACCACGTTTCAACCGTTAACGGATTTCATGCTGGCGTTTAAGGAGTGTAGCACCTGGCCTCGGCGGATGGGCATATGGTATGGGGGCTGGCCCCCTTCGGGCCCCGCCCAAAGTAATTTTAAACTTCATAAAGAGATTCTGCCGCTTTCATGTCATGTCTTCTTGTTGTGGCCCAATGGTAAGGTCTGGTGCTTGTGGCAAGGAGGTCGTGTGTTCAAACCTCTCCGCTGCCAACAAAATTTTAAACATGCGCTCAGCTTTACTGACGTCACCTTGGGCCACGTGGCGCCCTCCGGGCTAGCCACGTGGCAGCTTGCCATTTTTTGTTCAATGTACATTTGCTGATGTCATCTAGGCCATGTGGCTACCTCCGAGGCTTCCACGTGGAGGCCCGTGATTGGCTACCCAAAAAGGGATATTCCCTGAAATATTCCAAGGAGTATTCTTTTTTAATTTTTTTTGAAAAATTCAAAAATTAAGGGTTATTGGGCGATTTTGTTTTTGGCATAACTTTCTCATATGGCGACCATTTTTTGAACCGTTTGCAGCGCCGGAATCAAAAAGACGATCTCTATCCATTCATTCAGGTTCAGACCAATTCTGAGCACTTTTATTTTTGACCATTTTACGACACTTGGTCCTGAGCTCCTGATCACACCTCCCAAATGAGAAGGCTTTTGGTCCCAAAAATCTTACTGAATCTCTGAATTGAACTGTACCGCACTTGAGGAATAGAAATATCCTTTTCCATTCAGCCAAAAGAGCATACTGATGCTAAAATGTCCTGCCAACTGTTGTCATGGCAACTTTTCGCTGCATAAGCCAAGTACTCGTCGAATTCCGACCAAGCTCTTTCACCAGACAAACTGAAAATTTGCAGGAACCAGCAATGAAACTTGCTGATATATGAGCTGAAATATTCCCCTGAACATGTGGGCTTGCTAGCTGTCACGATGCCCATCCATGGCACCTCCGCTCCAGAAGAAGAGCTGCCTCCCAAATGAGAAGGCTTTTACAAAGATGAAACACTTCATCATTTCTCCTCTTTACAATCTTGGAGATCAAATTAACTTTTTCCAAATTCAATATTACATTACATGCGTGGTTAAAAAAAAAGTTATCAACCCTTCAAGTTAATCACACATACATGTTTAAAATACAAGGAAATCATCATGATCCCTATGCTCATGCATATCATTCTCATGCATGCAGTTTATCCTTCAACTTTCTCTTAAGTACAATCATAAGTACAATATCCTCGATCACATGTACATGTACTTTCAAAGCGGAAATGAATATAACTTTCGTTGCAATAAAATGAGTCTCATACTCAGCTTTTCCATCCTCCAACTTGCATTCCCTTAACAAAGAAATGCATTCAATCAAAAGACATGCAACTTTAATTGGATACGAATACTAACCATTTCTTACCAATCCATTTCAAAGGCGATTCCTTTAACTGCACATCGATATCAACATGCGTATTATCCTGACACATCTCAATGATGGAAACTTCCTTCCCATTCTTGTCATACTCTTTCTCCAATTTCTTCAACTTTCGTGGAAGCATTGCTGGATTCAGAGTCCAACACCTTTCAACAGTATGTCCTTGCTTATGGAAATAAGTTCAACACAAGTTCATCTTCTTGACAGCATGATTTGCATTGTTCAATGGAACTTTGGCTTCTTGCCTCCTTTCCTTCAAAACTTTCCTGTATGTTGCCATTCTTTTCCAACATCTAGAAACACTATGGTTAACCAAACCACAAAAAGAACATGCAATTCTTTTCCAATGCTTGTGTGGAAATTTTCCATGCTTTACATGATCAAAGGAAATATGATTGAAATCAGATTTATACCTTTCTATTTCACCTTCATTACCTTCATGAGGAGGTGAATCAAATGAAGAAGAAGCTCCTTTTGGAACACCATCAATCCCTTCAATGGTTTTAGAGCTTTCATAATTATCTTGTTCAAGTGCATTCTTATGCACACCTTCTTCTTGCAAGGTATGTTTCAAACTATTGCATTCCTCAAGGATACAACCTTTACAACCTTGAGATAGAGAACCTGAAATGAAACTCCTTCTAGGAACTGTTTCAATTGCCTTCATGGCTACTTTGGAACTTTCTCCATAAGATTGTCCATAGCTAAGACCCAAATTCTTAGGCCTTACCTCAATCATTATTGGCTCAACTATACCCTGTGCATGTTTTCCCAATCCTTTTCCTTCATATCCCATTTTGGACATCAACTTGGACCCTATGCCTCTGGTATGTTTCTCAAAAGAACCAACATAAACATTCTTATAAGAATTTGAAGACAAACTAGAATTGTTTACCTCTTCTTCAAGCTGATACTTGGCTAAGGCTTCTTTGGCAACAAGGAGTTGTGTCTCCAACTCATGCATCCTTTCTAGATTCATGTTTGCAATATGAAGTTGGCCTTCCATTTCCTGCAATTGGTCAAAAAGCAACTACTTCTCTTCCCTCATGGAATTCAACTGCTCTTGAAGTCTAGAGCTCTTTCTTTCATCCTCATACATTTCTCTCACCATATTCATCATGATGAAAAATTCTTTCTTCAAGCCTTCATCAAAAAATCTTGTGAAGGAGGACGATTTTGAGAACTCACTTATGGAAGTTGTCATTATAAAAATGAACAAAAGAGCTTCAGCAAACTCAAACAACAAGTAGTTTGCAGAATAATAAAGCAGTCAATCTTCAACACTGCTTAAGACACCTTTCAAGCAATCAAGCAAACCTATGCTCTGATACCATCTGATCTGAAAATGGAATGTACTTGTTTAAGGGTGCAAGGTATCCATTTCCCATAATTGCAAATGTGAGCTATACACTCCAAGTGACCTCTGAAAATGTGAAAACTTATTATTTCTTATACAGAGATAGACTGTAGGGGCATTCACCGGACATGTCACCTTTAAAGAGAGGATGAGTTCCAAAGGCTACCTAGCCCTCTACAGACTCTGCCTAAAGAAATAACAAAGTAAACACTTAGAAGTCTTTGACATACACATACTTGAAGTTTGATGTCTTGCGGAATAAGACAAATAACTTTCTGCAGCCGAATAGGTGATTATGTGTGTATGCAAGTTATGTATATTTGTTGTTTAATACTTTATATCAGTTTTGTTTAGTATATCATCTTCAGCAAATAAAGACATCAAAATGATAAAGCAGTTCACCCCTTCTGGGCTACATCTGCTGGACCAAGCCTCTCCAACTAGGCTTGTCCTCTTGTATTAAAAATGCTACAAAGTCTAATACAAGAATATGGGTTTCTCGAAGGACAAATCTAACTGTAAATATAGAATCAGAAGATAGGAATTAGCTAAACATGCTCTTTCCCAAACACTAAACAATTAAATTGTACCTTTTACAGTACTTTCCCCAATTGGCCCTAGTGGCCCTTTAAACTTGCATGGAGAATTTTGAGGTGAAGATGACCCCAATTGGTTCTAAAACCTCTGCCATTAGACTCAGAAGGTTGAAAATAGTAGACATAGGCTTTTGAATCACCAAAAATGGATGAACATAGCCCCCAAATAGCTCAAGCACTTAAATGGCCCTAGTGGCCCTAAAAGCTTACTTGAAGCTAAACAGTGAGAAGAATGCCTCAGAAGGAAAAACGAGCTATAGAAATGGATTCAGAATGCTGAAAACCTTCAGGAATGACCTTTGTTCCACATTCACTGGCTGAACAATTCCCAATGCAGCTCCCAAACTGATTTGGCCCTCATGGCTCCTGGAACTTCCACGAAGATAAAACACCTGAAAATGACCTCATATAACTGTGAAACCTATGCCAATGGCTTCAGAAGGTTGAAGAGACCCAAAATCAAACAAAAATTCGTCCAAAACGGACTTTCCTAGCCAAAGTTATGGCCATTTACTCCCAACTGCCATCTAGTCCTAAAAAGACTACAGCGAACTTTAGTTGGAGTACAGTTAACTCTGCCAATTATGGCGAGACCGCCAAAATTTGGTGGTTCGCCAAGGATCCCGCCAACAAACCACATTTAACTGACTATTTGAGTTATGGCGCATGTGACCGTCTGATGGTTTGTCAGTTTGTGCCTCGAATTTCGTGCAAGTTGTTTAGTTAACTGGCGGTTAAACTACTTGTTACTCCCGGATCCCGTGGTAATGTGACCACATTTCAACTGTTAACGAATTTCATGTTGGCGTTTAAGGAGTGTAGCACCTGGCCTCAGCAGATGGGCATAGGTATGGGGGCTGGCCGCCTTCGGGTCTCGCCCAAAGTAATTTTAAACTTCATAAAGAGATTCTGCCGCTTTCATGTCATGTCTTCTTGTTGTGGCCCAATGGTAAGGTTTGGTGCTTGTGACAAGGAGGTTTTGTGTTCAAACCTCTCCGCTGCCAACAAAATTTTAAACCTGCGCTCAGCTTTGCTGACGTCACCTTGGGCCACGTGGCAGCTTGCCATTTATTGTTCAACGTACATTTGTTGATGTCATCTAGGCCACGTGGCTACCTCTGAGCCTACCACATGGCGGCCTGTGATTGGCTGCCCAAAAAGGAATATTCTATGGAATATTCTTTTTAAATTTTTTTGAAAAATTCAAAAATTAAGGGTTATTGGGCGATTTTGTTTTTGGCATAACTTTCTCATACGGCGACCGTTTTTCGAACCGTTCGCGGTTCCGGAATCAGGAAGACGAGCTCTATCCGGTCATTCAGGTTTGGACCAGTTCTGAGCACTTTCATTTTTGACCATTTTACGACACTTGGTCCTGAGCTCCTGATCACTAGGCTTGTCTAAATCTATATCACTAGTAAATTACAAAGCCCACGCACGCATGTCTTCAATGCTCACCTCGCTCCTTTTCATGGCATATTAACACAAGGAATCATGGCCATCGTGCTCCAGTTTTTCCCGACAACCACCCCACTCACATTCTAGCCTCTTTCGTCCACTTGCTTTGTTCCTACAACCACTATAACCTATGTGCCCTTCGGTCATCCCTCCAACTCCAATTGTTGCACCATGAGTTGAGAAAGGGGTAGGGTCCATCATGTTGGGTGCAGAAAAGGCGGAGGTCATCCACGCTTGTTGCAAGGAAGACTCGATCATATATGGCCATGTCATCCCAACCCACATTCATCGTCAAATATTTGAATTGGAGGCTAAAGAATTTCGTCGGGGTCACAACACTCTTTGGCCTCTTTTCATTATTCTTGCTTGTCGCCTCCTCGCTTAGGAATAGGTAAAATCTTAGGCTACCTGCTCTATACTCGATCTTTTTATTATCAATTTCCATGCCACCACCTCTCTATGGTGTCTCTCCCGTGATTTTTCCATCGATTTCCCTCCCAACATCCCATCCTCCTCCTCCCCTGTACCATCCACCTCTTTCTATGTGCCCATCAGTGTCGCATCTCTCTCAACTAGTCTAGCTACAATTATTTGCCCCTCCCCAATTCACAGGCAACAGGATGAAGCAATGCTTCTAGAGCACACCTAGTCAAAGGCTCCATCGCTTTCTCCTCCTCATCAAAGCTCATATGGGTGGTACATTATCAAGGAGACACCTGCTGAAGCAGACAAGCTCGACCCTCACAACGATGGATGTAAGGAGTCACAACAAGTCAATGCACCCCCACATCATCACAGATTCCATTAAGCACTCCCGGGTTTCTTCCAACAATGACTATTTTAATATTTTGTCTTGTCTTCAAGGTTTGTCTATCGATGGCTTGATTCCACCACAGAATGTGGGTTTTGAATTTTGTAATTTGTTATGTTTAAGCATTGTTTTGTTGAGGCATTGCACAAGACTTGATCTGCAAACTCTAGAAAAGTTCTCTTGCTTCCCCTCCAAAAGCAAAGAACCATGATGGATAATGGGTGAAGACCCCCAAATATTCTTTTTCATATACATGTACTTTCTGTATATTTGAATATTTTCCAACCAAAAAAATTAATCACATTAAAAAAATACTTTAACCATATATTTTATTATATATTTTATTACTCATTGATTTATACCCAAAAGCACCACACTTCGTCATATAAATTACACATCTCATTGGAAAATGGAGAATCATCAAAGACTTTCGATTTAGAGGTCACACTATGCATATAAGCATTACGAAGGTAATGAACTCTCTTACCATTAGTGGAAAACTAAGATATGTAATGATTTATACCCAAAAGCACCACACTTCGTCATATAAATTACACATCTCATTGGAAAATGGAGAATCATCAAAGACTTTCGATTTAGAGGTCACACTATGCATATAAGCATTACGAAGGTAATGAACTCTCTTACCATTAGTGGAAAACTAAGATATGTTTGCAGACGAGTTGTTTTGTTTTAGTAGACTAATTCTATGCTCCTGCTACTTTATTTATATTTATCATAACTATATAATTTTTTATGGACCATCATAAGCTAACCATCTCTAGGTGTTGGTTTGTCAATAGCTAGGGTTTTAATCTATAAGGGTGCTTCACAAGCATGTTGGTTGTTCGCACCTAATTTTTGGCAATAGGGAAATTATGTAAGTATTGTAAATACAAAAATAAGGAAGGTGAAGAGACACTCGAACTTGAATTCTAAGATTTTCTCTTCAATGTATTTATCAATAATCTCTTGATGCAGATATACAATCATATTTGTGGAGTTACTCTTTGCCTCACATGGTATAAATTCAACTCCCAAAAGTACCCTTTTTGTTGTAACTCTTGCCATTGTCCTCATTTTCCCTGCCATTATTCTCTGTCCCTATGCCGAATTTGACGTTTTCACCTGTGTATCCATTTTTCTTTGTCTTGTGTTAATGCTTACGTTGAATTTTCAGCCGCTCCTATGCGTTGAGCTCCTGCAAAAAAAATCGGTTCATATTTTAATGACTGTATCATAGCAGAGGCATTAAGTTGAATTCTTAGAATGGTGTTAGTTCGTATGCGTTGAAAGGAGTAGAATTTTATCTGTGTGCATTGAATGATGAGAGTGTGAAGGCGTTTGACTGGTCGTGGTATACATCAAACAAGTTTTCAAGGACTAAATTGAATGGTATGGTTGTGTTCAATTTTTGTGGGCAGTGAACCATCGTTCACATGTTGTTGTGCATTGTCTTGACATTGCATACATTGTACAGGGAGACCTGACCGTGTTTTTAGGTATGTTGACTTTCCTTGAAGGCATAAATATGTTGGAACAAGTTCTTATGGGGGACCGAAAACAGTGAATTATGTATGTGATGAATGCCTTGGTGCGGCGTGAGTCTCTCATTCATTAATACATTTGTTAATCCTGATGTAGTCATATATATGATACGTTGAGTTTTTTTGTATAAGAGTCATATGGTGTTCTTTTAAAAGGACCGTAGAATAAGCAAATGAAGTGTTATGTAATGCAATTGTCATATTTCAAGTAATTATATAATGGTGTCTTAAAGGGGCCGAAGCATATGAAGTTTTATATAATGGCATAAGAAATCTATTGAACGCTTTTCTTTAATGGCCATATGAAATTAACATATGGTATACGGAAGGTATAAATTATATTTTATTATTTTGATTTTGTATAGTGAAGACTAAGGTTCATAGTGAGGTTTTTAAGTCAACCTTGTAAGAAGGCAGAAGTAAAGCTGTAATTATTTTGAAAATAAAAATCACATAGTTATTTTTGATGATGCCTTTACTAATCTCTATTGTGGGAGTAGTTCTCTCTGGAAAAGATAACTATTAGGAGTGGTCCTAGAAGACAAAACACACTTTTATTTTCAATGAGTTGTGGAAAGGGGTTTTTGAAGGAGAAGGAGACAATGCACCTAAAAATCCCACTTCAGACAAGGAGATTTCCATTTTGGAAAACAAGAACACCAAAGCCTATGCCTTGATTCCAGCGTCCATAAATGAAAAGGTGAGTCAACATATTTTTCCATTTTCAAATTCTTTTGAAGCCACATGTTTTTCCATTTTCAAATCCCTTTGAAGACGTAAAGAAGTTGAAGGAATCGTATGACTCACACTTTGAACTTAAAGTTGTTCAATTGATGATTAAGTTGTTCAATCTTCAGTTGAAAAATCATGACCCTTTTCCCTTAGCATCATAAGTAAGATTGATTATGCATGACATAAAATCCACTGGTTTTGAAATAGACATTCCTCTCATAGCTTATGTCAAGGCACTATATACCACTTATTCACATTATCTTGAATCATTGCAAGCAAGTGGAAAACTTTAAGGAGATTACCTTTGACTCCCTTGAGAAGAAGTTTGTTGAAAGAGAGAAGGATTTTTGGAAGAGAAAAACTTCTTAGTATTCTTAAGAAGATGTGTGCCTTGCACAGAAAGAGAAGAATCATGCACAAGATTCTTTTAGAGGAAGCGGTGGTCGAAGAGGAAGAGGAAGGAAGAATTTTAGAGGCAGGGGGGAAGACATTTCCAAGGAGAAAGGTTTGATCTTCATTGCATATGATGCAATAGAGATGGACATGATGCTTCCATATGTGATTTGCCTTGGCATAGAATCGAGCAGGAAAGAAATGAAGAGTATAGTAAAACACTTTGTAAATGGAAAGGAAAAGCACCACGGTACGTTCATTATGTTGTGGCACATTGCAACATTGGAGTAACTGAAGACTTATTCAATGCTTCACTTGCTTCATGGAAAGATTCTTGGTTGCTTGATTCAAGAGCAGCTTGCCAGATGACATCCAGAAGAGGTTTCTTTGAAGAATTCACTGACAATGTTGACGGAGCAATCTACTTTGCAAACAAGTCAAAACTCAAGCCATCAGGGCTTGGCACCATCAAGCTCAGACTGCCTAGTCTTCCAAAATTTCTTATGCGTGATGTTCTATACCTCCCAGAGTTGAGGAGAAACTTGTTTTATTTGGTCCATATCTGCCAACAAGGAAACTCCATTCACATATTTTGTGGCGAGGTTGAGGTCAGAAAAGCATCAAATCACTCACTTTTCATGACTGAGATAGAAGAAGAAAGACTTCTGAAATTATAAGGAACCTCTACTCGTGCACATAACTTTTCATACAATTCTCACTATGATGAAGGTACATTTCCATCAAGGCAGCAGTCGGAGAACTGAGCACAAGAGTGTGACAGGACTCTGCAAACCCCGGTCAGCCATTAAACCCCAGGTTTTTTTAAATAATTCGGTGCTACAGGAGCACAGGGATCACATGGCGACATACGCAGCTATATGTAAATTAATGGGGATATGGCCAACGGAGAAGGATTTGCAGGTTTGGATAAGAAACCAATGGAAACCTAAGGGGGAAATAACCCTCTACCTTGGGTCCAAGGGTTTCTTCACAGTGGTGTTCACAAACCGAGAGGACAAACACAAAGTGTTCGAAGGAGGACCACAGTTTTATGCTGCGGCTGGCCTCTACATGTGACCATGGGTGATGAATTTTGTCCTAGAACAAGAATCATTCACATCAGTACCAGTGTGGACACGACTCTACTCCCTACCTTTAGATTACTGGTTGCCTGAATCCTTAAAGGCCATAGGCAATAAATTAGGTCATTTTTTAAAAATATCAAAGGTGACTCTGCGAGGAAAATACACCTCCTTTGCTCGCATATGTGTAGAAATGGACCTATCAGGAGCACTTTCGAATGAAATCATTCTAGAAGTTTATGATGAAGAATGGGTGCAGGCGGTGGACTATGAACATGTCCCATTCAGATGCCGTAAATGTCATGAACACGGGCACCTCATCAGAGATTTCCCTTTAAACAAACTGGAGGAAAATATGAAAACCAACAAAGGCAAAGACCCTGAAGGCTTTACCAAGATGGGAGGCAAAGGGAAAGGAGGAAAAAAGTACCAAAGGAAAACTAGCGAGGATAAACACCCAAGTCATAACAATTTCAATATTTTAGAAGAAGAAGGTGGGAACAATATGATGAAGCAAGCATCGGAGGATAATCCTACAGAGAAGGAAAAAGATGCTAGCATGGAGGATGTACCTGAGAACAACAAACTAAAGGAAGATCTGCCAAGCATCATGGAACTTGGCAGGGACCATGAGATGACCCCAAGTGAAGTTGGAACAGAGGACCACGAACTACAGGAGATTCTTGAGAGGGAGAATATCGATCTAAAAAAGTTCTTGGAGCAGGGAACCACTAAAGGGGTTGATTCTCTACCACAAGAGGAGCTTGACAGAGTACAACAGCTCTTCCTCTGGAGATCTAAAGCAAAGGGTTATGGAGTCAAAAGAAATTGTGATAGCTAGGAAAATAGAGGGGTTAAAACAATGGAGGCAATATCAGAACACTCTTCCAAGAACCCAGGCAGGAAAAGAGGAAGGAAAAGACAGAATGAGTTGCTGACAAAGAGTGGGAAACTCATGATTAACTCAGGTAAGATGAAATATTTTACTAGTTACTCATTTACAAATCTTTCATGATGAAGCTCACAACCTGGAATATTAAGGGTCTAGGAAGTAAAAGGAAACAAAGAAATTTTAGCAATATAATAAAAGAAGAAAAACCAGACATGGTGTTTATCCAGGAAACAAAATGTTCAATAGATAAAATCAAAGAGATACATAGCAAATAGCTCATTAAGTATGAGTATCTAGAATTTAAAGCAGACAACACGACAAGCGGGATTCTCACACTTTTGAATCCCTAGAAACTTGGAATCCTGGATGCTGAAGCATCCAGGAACTACCTTTCAATGGTGATCCAACCTTTGGGTGATAAGGAAATATATATGATTACAAATGTCTATGGTCCTCAAACACTTGAAGACCAGATCAGGCTTCTCACCTCACTGGAGGAGTTGAGAGAGAGACATCATGTTATGCCTTGGATTCTGGGAGGGGATTTTAATATGATCAGATCTCTTACAGAAAAAAAAAGGCAGGACCAGAACACTAGGCAGAGACTCCATTGCCTTCCAGAACTTCCTAAACGACATGAGGCTAGTGGACACGGAGACAATAAATGGTACTTTCACCTAGAACAATAAGAGGGGAGGGGCTTCTCAAGTTTCCTCTAAACTAGATAGATTTATAATCTCAGAGGACCTCCTTCTCACTGGCCCTAACTTGACTGCATCAATCCTTCCTTTTGGAGGCTCAGATCACTGGCCTATCCAACTTGAAGCTTCTTTTATAGGCACTCCGAGGAACATACCTTTCAGGTTTGAAAATATTTGGCTCACTCACCCTGACGTCATCAGTAATATTGGTAAATGGTGGGTGGAATATTTTCCCATTCAAGGCACTAATATGTTACTTCTACAATAGACACTGAAACACATCAAACTTAGGCTTAAAGAATGGAACAAAAAGGAGTTTGGCAATATTTTCAAAGCTAAAATAGAGGTTGAACAGAAATTACAAGGAATCAATCAGATCCTTATCATAGATGGCTTTACCAAGGAAATAAAAATGCAAGCTCACACTCTTCAACAAGAATGGGAAGACAGATGCCAGCAAGAGGAGATCTTCTGGAGGAAAAAATCGAGAGTGCAATGGCTTAAAGAACGGGACAAAAACACAAAGTTTTTTCACAAGTCAACCATGGATCACAGGTCACATAACAGGATTTCAAAACTCAGAGACACTCAAGGAAAAGATCTAAGAACCCATAAAGAAATGGAATGTGCTCTGGTACAACATTTCCAAAGCATAGCAGAGGAGCCTCTCGTAGACATATCACAATTTATCAACATCACAAAGTACATTCCAAAGCTTGTAACTAGGGAAGACAATTACAATCTTAACAGGCTAGTGACTGAAGAGGAAGTTACTAAAGTCATTAAAGAAATGCAAAATGGGAAAGCTCCACGACTAGATGGGTTCAATGTTGACTTCTTCAAATCATGCTGGGAAATAGTCAAACAAGATATCCTTGAAGTTGTGGAGGACTTGAGAAGATCCAAAACCGTTTTGAGGGCACTTAATACTTTCTTTCATAGCTTGGATTCCAAAGGAGGAAAATGCTATGACACCAGACAGATTTAGACCCATAGCTTTATGCAATGTGGTGTACCAAATTATTTCCAAAGTAATTGCGAACAGACTCAAGCCCCTACTTCCAACGCTTACGTCTGAGGAGCAAACTGGTTATCTGGAAGGAAGGAAAATTCTAAACAACACCATTCAAGCTCACGAGGTGGTTCATTCTCTTAAGAGAAATAAGCAAGTGGGAATGATCATACAACTTGACCTAGTGAAAGCTTATGACAAGCTCAATTGGTCGTACATTAGGGAAGTACTAATAGCGTATGGCTTCGACCACAACTGGATAAGATGGGTAATGGCCCTTGTTACTACAGCTAATTTTTCAATCCTGCTTAATGGCTCTCCATCCAGAACCTTTAGGCCTTCGAGAGGCCTCCGACAAGGAGATCCGCTCTCCCCCTTCCTCTTTATTCTCATGATGGAAGGATTAGGCAGAGTGATTAAATCTGCCAATATAGAAGGAAGAATCTAGGGTCTCAAACTCACCCCGAATGGGGATGCCTGGACTCATCAACAATTTGTGGATGACACTATGCTGCAGGGTACACCCACGGTCAAGGAAGCTAAAGCATTCAAACAAATCCTGAACGACTTTGCTATGGTTGTTGGTACTGTTAGCTTTGCTAACACTTTTGAGCAGTTGAGGGTCAAAGACAGCTTTGCCATGTTGCAGTATGCTTAAAGGGTGCTTGCAGCAGTTGTTCTCCTCCTTCTCTTTTAGGTTTCTTCATACCACATAGTCCTGTCTTCTCTGTTTCTCTTTCCCCAAAACCTCTTTGTTCCCCATGTTCTCCTCATATTCTCTTGGCTCCTTCTTGATCCCTTAAACCCTGCTATCCCTATTTTACCTCGAAATTCAGCTTAAACCCTGTATTCCCTTTCATCCCACTCATATTTCCTTACCCCCCGCATTATCTTTATTTATTCTAAAACCTCACATAAACCTGTTTGCTTTAACTCTCAGGTGCCAATATCATACTGCCTTGTAGCCCCTGTTCCTTAGTCCCTGGCGCTTAACTCATGTAATCGCGCCCATATAACCTTTCGTCGTTTGCTAAATCTCCACCGTTGATCGCCTCAATCCAACGGTCCCCGTCACCCCAGCCCGCGCATTAAACTTCACGCTCTTTCCATGCCATCTGATCGTCTATCGTGAGATCAACGGCTGGCGCTTCCCTCGATCGCGCAACCTGCGCACCTATTAACCCGTGGGGGCGGTGGTTTTGGGCTGCCACGCAGAACTTTATTATTGGATTGCTCCTCCATATACGGAAACCACCGAGCGCCGATAGGCGGTGCAGGGAATACCGCCCACCTCCCAATACCATTTTCCGGCGCAATAATGTTTGTGCATCTTCAGCGTACGAGGACCATCAGATCTACCGTGTCCAGATCCAACGGCCCTCGTTGTCCTCACCTGTTCGCCTCCATATAGCCTCCAGGATCTAATCTCCACCATTCTTCCTCACGATCCGACGGCCCATATTTGATTCCCACTTCTTCTCCGATAGCTTCTGCAAAGCGTTTCCCACTGTCGATCGATGTGATCCGACGGTTGATTGTTCTCCTCCTGTGCCTACCTCCGCCATGAAATCTTCATTCCTTTAACCTGTTTTGTGCGCCCGAAGGAGGAAGGAGACCGCAATTCAGTACTCTACGCGTTAAAGCTACAACTACCTACATTCAATTGACAGAATGGCCGAAGGAAATAGGACAACCTTGAGCAGTTCAAAGCATTCAATGATTATGGGTTTCATTTATATTTCACTCCGCCTGATCAGAGAAGGACAACAAAATATCCAGAAAGGCCGATTTTGTCCATTAAAACACTCAGAATTGCAGCAGATCATGGCAGAGGACCATTCCAAAGAGTTAATATGGTTGTTGGCCCATTATTATCCTTCCACGCATAGCCTAGCAGAGCGATTTTGTAAACAGACTCTATATATACCAAAAAACAGAATGTAATAGGTTGATGAGTGTTATTTTGTTGTAAGGTTCAACTTCTGGAGACTGTAACTGTTGTGATACCTGCAGCATCTGGTCTTCATTTTCAGCTAATGCAAGCTTCTTTTTTTGTTAATTGCTCACTGTCCACTTCTTTGTCTTTGTTCCAGGCTATTCCTGTTATGCATTTGTTCATGTGCTGTTGATGTTTAGCATTAGAGGGGTTGTCATCCCACCTCTATGTTAGAATCTAGTTAGTTTCATTGAATTTGTATGCAGGTTTTTGTTATTTTAATGCCAGAGAGTTGTCATCCTGTCTGTGTATTAGAAAAAAAATTTACAGACCTTTTAACTGGTTGCAGCTGGCCATCACAGGGTCTTGTGCATCTGCTGGTGTGATCAGTTTTCTCCATCATCACATTTTCTTTAAAACTGTGAGTAATTGGTGGTTAAAATCCTTGTAGTCTGGGGGTGTTCGCCCATGTCTGGGGTCAAGCACAGTAGAAGTGCTTATCTGGCTCGAATATGCAACATTTCTTTCATCATCCACCATTTATCCAACATTTTTTTGAGTTTGTAATGTTCTCGAGCATCTCTGATATACAACCTAGGAGAGTTTCTTGGGGTGATAATAGGTACAAAGGTAAGCCTCACCAAATCAAAACTTTTCTTTTTTAATACTGACATTGCTATTCATAGAAACCTCTCTAGAATTCTCGGCTTTCAAAGAGATCAATTACCATCCAAATATCTGGGAATACCTCTCACTAATAAACCTCTGAGCAAGGAAGTTTGGGAGCCAGTGACTAATAGACTGCAGGATAAAATCAGGAAATGGACAAGCAGGTCTTTGAATTTAGCAGGACAACTAGTGCTTACAAAGGCTGTCTTGCAAACTATTCCCACCTTCATGTTTTCAGCTCTTCCTACTCCTAAAGGAGTTTTGCAACTCATCAGGAATATTCAAAGAGATTTTCTTTGGGGCAAAGGGGAAGAGAAAAAGAAATGGGCTTTGGTAGCTTGGGATAAGCTCTGTAAACCTAAGAACCATGGGGGTCTGGGACTTCATGACCCTAAAACCCTTAGCAAAGTCTTGGGGGCAAAACTTTGGTGGAGATGGTTAAAGGAGTCAGCAACCCCATGGGCCAAGCTCTGGAAATAGAAGTATGCAAACAGTTGGCAAGAAGGGGATCATATTCAGATGTCTAGGCACATCAAGGGCTCCCACATTTGGAACAGTGCTTGGGAGAATAGAGCCACATTTTAGAAGCACAGTTTCCGGGAGATCAAAGATGGAAACCTAGCATGGTTTTGGGAGGATAACTGGCAGTAGGAACCTAACCTATGTAGAGAAGAATTAGCCAATCTTAAGAATGACATTGACAATAAAGGTTTACTTAGGGTAAGTGATTTCTGGGATCAAACAAGATACAAGGATAAATGGAGAACATGGAAGAACCTGGGATACAGTGAAGAAACCCCTTTGAAGGCCCAAGCAGAAGCTCTTGTAGTCATCTTGGAACAAAGAAAGATTTTAACATCTACATTGTCTAACCAACTAAGATGGGGAAGAAACAATGAAGGCAACTTCAACCTCAAAGAAGCAAAAAGAATTAACATTAGGCTTAACTTTCCAAACCCTGATAAGATATGGAAGGACCTATCGCAGAACTCACACTGGATGAAAATTAAACTTTTCATGTGGTTGGTGCATCATAAAAAGATTCTGACTTGCGAAAATATTTGAAAAAGAGGTCTAGTTGGTCCATCTAGATGCCAGTTGTGTGGTCTACAAAAAGAAACGATGGATCACCTACTCAACCTCTGCATGTTCACCTCTACCTTGTGGAATTGGGTAGCCTCAATCTTCAAGCAAACTGACAGGGATGCATCCAGCATTATTGGCACTTTAAAGAATTGGCGGAAATATTTCTCAGAAAATGAAACAATCAACAAAGCCTGGACTCTGATTCTAGGTTTTTTGATCTGGGATGTCTGGAAAGAACGCAATAACAGGATTTTCAAGAACATAATTGGCTCAACACAGAGCATCATAGCTCAGATTATAAGACAACTCAAAGAAACTGTAAGTACCTATCTAAAGAAACCCCCCAAAAACCCTCCTCTAAACCAGGATGCACATATACTTTTGCAATTGGGTCTCCAGTTGCTAATCCCCCAGGGCATAAGCAAGAGCGCAAGCTATACAACAGTGGGTAAGGAATTCTGGCAACCTCCTCCACATGGTTTTCTGAAATTTAATATAGATGGAGCCTCTAAAGGAAACCCTAGAGTGGTTGGTTATGGTGGAGTCATAAGAGATGAGAAGGGATACATACAAATCGTCTTTCATAGTCATTTGGGGAATGCCAATAATAATATAGTGGAACTAATGGCCTTAGATCAATGCCTAGAAATCCTGATTAAGTCAGATTTACATAATGTTATTGTAGAAGCAGACTCTGAATTGATAATTAATTCGGTCAAGAAGATATGCAACAGTACAGCACCAGAAAAAGTGTCAAAACAATGGAGGCTACTCCAAGTCTATCAACATATACAATCCCACTTGAGAGTCTTGAGAACACTCCAATTTGTTCACGTACCCAGAACAACCAACAGATTAGCGGATCGCTTGGCAAATGAACGAGTGCTTTGTTCAAAAAGTAATATAAGATATACTTGGGCATTAACACCCTCAAGGACATTGCGCAAGGACTGTCACAGACAAGCATCCATAAACGGGGAGTATTCTCAGAACATGTAAATTCAGCAGTCAGGGACTGATGAAAACAGTGGAAAATGGACCAAGCGCAAGGGGTAAACAGCGGGCTGGTTGGCAGGCAGCCAACCATAGATTGCCTTGAACTCCACCATCCTATGGATTTCGGGTGGAAAACCACACGGGGGTTAAATCTTCAAATGGACCCGAAAAACATTAGTGTGGTGATTTATGATACTCATCGGGTCCGAAAGATAAATTATTGCGTGGGCAAGTTACCGACCCGAAACCAGCTCTGGACCATTGGATCTCCAAGGATGGGATCGTATGATGTTCAGGGTGAAAATAGATGTCGATCGTCCGATCGACAGAGCAATAGATCGACGATCAACTCATGGTGAAAGAGCGTAGAAGATAATGCAGAGAAGAGGTGATTTATCAAAACCTTAAGTGGTATTTTGGTCAGAGGAAGGATTGTAAGTGGTATTGAAGGGTAGTCGCTCGATTCCACTAACCGAGCGACACGTAGCAGCAAAGGAAAAGAAAAAAGTCGCTTTTTGCGCAGGTATTCTCCGTGTTGTTTTTCGACCCGAAATGGCTGTGGACCGTCAAATCCACTGAGCACAGATCAACAACGGAGGAGTGTCGTACAGTTTGATTGAGCAGGAAAAGATATTGACCGTTGGATCATGCAAAAAAATGGACGGTGGAGATTGCTTTAATTGGCGATCAGAGGAAGATTAAGTGAAGGTGTGATGGAATGTAGCTAAGCAATGCGCCGATAGCAGTGGAGCGGACCCGATGAAGTTATGAATGGGGGTAAATTCTTTTTGAAGTCTAGCAAGGACCGAGGTAAAGGGCAAAAAGGTACATTATTGCGTGTTTGTGGTTATTTCTATTATAAATGGATTATAATAGAAATATAGCGCGATCAGAAGGTTTATGTGATAAGCGAGACTTTTGACATCAAGAGCTTAAGGGTTCATGTGCGCTGGTTATCCAGAGCGCCACTCTGAGGACGGTTAGATAGATGGGGCAGTTTCTGTGTACTCTCTAGTGGACGAATTGTTTTGACAACAGTCCTGATGTAGTTTTGATTAGTCAACCCAACTGTCTATTGAGTGGTTCACAGAGCTGGTGTTGCTATTGTACAATATGTATTTTCTCTTTACTAATGGAAGGTTCCACTCTTACTTGATCAAAAAAAGAAGGTACATTTCCATCAAGTATTTTATGGCATGCTAGATTTGGACACTTGAACTATGACAACCTCCATTTATTGAAGAAAAATTTTATTACTGGTTTGCCTACAATATCTAGGAAACTTAAGTAATTTGATGCTTATATCTTGGAAAAACATAGTAAACAGTTATTTCATGATTTTCATTCCAGGGCACATATAAAACTTGAACTCATTCATTCTGATTTATGTGGCCATATGCATGTTCCTTCTAGAAATGGAAATAAATATATGATGACATTTATTGATGACTACACTAGAATCTGTTGGGTTTATTTATTGAAGAACAAATCTGAAGCTTTTGAAACATTCAAGAACTTTCATGTACAGATTGAAAATGATGCACAATCTCATATTGGATCTATTCGTACTGATAATGGAAAAGAATATACATCGAATGGATTTAAAAACTATCTTCAGCCAACATGGGATCAAATATCAAACAACCATGCCTTATAATCCCCAACAGAATGGAGTAGCTGAAAGAATGGAAAGGACAACTTGAATATGGTACGTTCAATGATGTTTTCAAGAATGTTAAGTTGATGTTTTGGGCTGACGTAGTTTTGTGTGTTGTGTATATAAACAATAGGTGTCCATCTCATGTTATAAAAAATAAGGCTCCTTATGAAATGTGGTATGGCCACATTCCTTCGGTGAGGCATCTTAGGGTTTTTGGTTCCACCTATGATGTCTTGATATATAAGGAACATAGAAACAAAATCGGTGCAAGGAGTAGAAAATGTATCTTCTTGGGGTACATAGAACAATTTTTATATTTTCAAAATCCTTACATTATATTAGATTAAAAATTATGTTATGTTATTAAGAACGCCCTCCACGCATATACTACATAAGATAACATATTTTAGGACAAACCTATGTCATATAAGTTTTATGTAGACAAACCCACATAAATGAATGGACATAATGATACTATAAATATTTACGCACACATATGTTACATTGTCTTGTTAATATATCATATTGGGAAAGACGCGATATAAATTATGACCATGCGCATTAATAAAAATGAAATCTATTTTGAGGTAGAAATATATAATTGGATGGTTGCGTGAGTGCATGTTCACAAGAAACTGCCAGCTTAGACTATGCAACATAAGGTTACCATCAATTCACATAAAGGTTTAATGAAACCAAAAGGTAAATTATTTTGTGAGAAGTTAATAATACCAAGGATAAATGGTGTGTGAACTATATAGTATTCAAATCCATAAACAAATCTTCCACCAGGATAATCCAACGAAGAGTGGGCATGCATTGTATTTTTTAACTTGCAACTGTACTTTAATATTTAACATATTATCCACATCTAAGAAAAAATTAAAGCAAATTAATCATTCCAAAACAGGTTTGCGACTCATGGTGAAATTGTATTTGCAATATGTAAATGTGTATGATACAATGAAAATACAAATGTTACAACCGCATCCATGATTTACTAAATTATATGTAACGCTACCACTCCTTCACCACGTCGTGACCAATGACTAAAAGTTGGTCGTGTTATAAGATACTATAAATTAGCTACTATTGGTCACCGACTGAAAAATGATTGTATATATGCAAATTTTATTCTTTTTTTTAGTAACTAATTAGTCATTTTGCATTAGTGGAAGAAATGAAAAATATGTTCTTAGACAAATACAAAATTATTGTATTCATCATAACCTTAAAGATGAAGTCTTTAAAATGATGCAAAAAGAGGATGAAAATATTGAAGATTTCATTGAAATATTTGCTTATAATGTTAAAAGGGCTAAGATGCATAATCTAGATGACGAAACTCTGAAAGCTCTTTTACTAAAAACCATTAGAGATGAATGGATAGATCTTCTCAATTTAATAGGAAAAAAGGATCTTTCTCAGATATCATTTAGAGACATTTGTGAACTGTGTGCACACATTTCAAGAGGAATGGCTAGAACCAGGAAAAATCCAAGAGACCCTGTTATGTCTAAGATTAATAAATCTAAAAATGGGATAGTAAGTAGAGAAGAAATAGGCAATTTTCTTGACAAATTTAAAACAGATATCTTAGGGAGTATTAGTGAACAAATAGATACCCTTAAGACTCAAAACAAGAAAATGTTGAAAATGTCTCATTATCAATATTTTATCCTAAATGCAAAAAGAAACATGCTCTAAGAGAATGCCCTCTTGATAGTGTGGAAATATGTGTTATATGTGCATAAAGTCATATCACAAAGGAATACCCTTCAAGTCCTGGACTTAAATAAGTCTTGCAAAATTAATTTGAAGCAAGCCAAGCTGAGTCACTCTATTTTATTGGCAAAATAGCATGGCCACCACAACAGTCGAATATGGTACAAGGTCTTAATCCTCAATACCAATCATATGCACAACCTCAAAATCCCTTAGGGACACAACGTTGGTAGTATCCTCCTAGGAATCCTTAGTATAATCAATTTCAGCGGCCATTTATTCAATATCAAACTCCATATTATCCTCCTTAATCAAACTCCTTTCCACAATCTCAAATTTCAAACTCAGACTTCTAATAAACCACTTCAATTACCATCCACATCATACCCCCAAAAAACCAATCAACTACCTACTCAACCACATCCAAATCAAAATAATAAAAACTCACAAGTTGTTTACAATATATAAGGTCCAAATCTCCAACAGACATCACACTATGAGAAGATGAAATCAAAATGAAATAATCTTTTACCTTCTCTTTCGATTTGGAAAGAATTGATGAGGGTTGCTCATCATCCATTGTTGGTGGTTCGCTCACTATCTCAGCGCATTTCCCAACTTCTTTCCTAGCATACCCAAGTCCTACCTGACGGGGTAACTCTTCTACTTTGATGGGATTGACAATGCCTTGGCCATTAACGCCCAAGCCTTTTCCTTCATACCCCATTCTCTTTAACAGTTTGGAGCCAATTCCTGTGGTATGATTTTCAAACACAACGAAATCATTATTAAGAAACATACATGAGGATGGAGAACTTCTTTTTACCTCACATGGGTCTCGCTGCAGCTTTTCCAATGCCTCATCCTTTGCTTGCAGCTGTTGTAGTAAACTTTATTTTTCCTCTTTCTCTTCATGTAGGTGCATCTTCAATTCATCATTCTCTATTTTAAGATTATGTTTTTTTTTCTTCAGTTCTTCCATGGCCTCTTCTGTGGCTTACAACTGAAGCTACAATCGCTCCTTTTCCTTTGTCTCCTTCTGTAGAGTTTCATACATGATTTCCACTCTTTTGGAAATGTTAAGCATGGTCTCGTACATCGCTCTTTCATCCTCTATCATTGAATGTTCCATCGTTCATGCTGGAATTCACATCAACACAAAGACTGCTCTGATACCACTTGATCCAGGTCCGGGTGTGACGAAGGACCCTTCCAAGACCTTTTACTTTCGTGATGTGTTAAATTGCATTTTAAAAGAACATTAATGAATACATCTGTATGCAGAAAAGAAGAGGAACATAACAATCATCAGCACATGAAAACATAACTGTTGAAAACGGAGCTCGTCTAGGAGGGACTACGTCTCTGGGCCCCGGTGTCAAGATGGTGTAGGCTGCTACATTAAGTGTTGTCAATAATGGTGATGTACATAAGAGATGATGTTAAGATAGTACAAGGAAAAATGCCCTCACGCGGGAGTGGCTCTAAGAGATATTCCACAACTTGGAACTTTCAATCAAAAGACTCCTATCAGTATGATACAAAAACATACATGATGAACATCCCGCCAACATGGCATAAAAGCGATTTCAAAACAACACATCCATGGCGACAACAAGAGTATCCCAACAACATAAAACAAGGGATCTCAAAGAATAACATGATGAGTTACGACAGCAAGTACATCACATAGAAGATTCTGCATCAAATCAAGCAAGGAATCATGACAACATGTAATAAACAAGATCCTACATCAACATCAATCAAGGATCTATGCAGCATAATGCATAAAGAAGAAGTACATGAACACATCATATACCTCACAACCAAGGGCCATCTGAAGAAGTGGATGTCACATTGCTGAAGCTGCTCGGACCATCGATCTCAAGGCATCAATCGTATGAAGATGACTTCTCACACATGAATGTGGACATCTACACTGGCACTTAGGAAAGTGACTAGAAGAAGAAATCAGAGAATAAGAAATCTGAAGACACCATCAGATTTGTGGCGTTGAATAGTGCTGAATCGACTATCCAAAATCCAAATTCTGAGAAGTTGAGAATTCTGAGCTCAAGGAATCTTTTAGATTCCCACAGATTCCTCAAAGTTTTTGTTCCATGGATGGACTGGAAATATGCAACTCAGATGACGAATCGGATCTTGCCATTGCAATCCCTACGTAAAACCATGAAAAACAAGTATAAACTTGACTATATTCTAAAATGTCAAAATTTTACCTCCTTGGGAAATTTCATGGCTGATGGTTCCACTCCCTGTTTTTGCTAAAATCATGGTTCCACGTGCATTCTAGAAATGACCGAAAAATGCAGAACTCTAATGAAGAAACGAACAACACTATTTCGCTCGTTCTGATGAGAGGTGTAAAAACCATATAAAATTTGTCAAATTTTGACAAAGTGAAAATTTTGCCCTCTTGCAAAATTCATGGTTCTTGCATTAAAATATTAATTAATTGCCTCAAAAATCGTACCCACATTATGCCTCCTCGAATCCTGTGCAGAAGTAAAAACTATGAGTTTAAATAAAAATTGTTGGGCAGATTTACCAACAAATAGGTCATTATGGCTCAATGGCAAACATAGAGGTTGGTTGAGGAGAGGTCGGGGGATCAAATCCCACCCCTCCTGAAATAATAAACATAGTTCCTTTTGAACTGAAATAATGTATTAATGGGGTCGGGTCCGCATTAGGCGGCCCGCCCCTTAAACCCCGCACTGACACTTTATCGGCGTACTAAATATCGACCATTAGAATTGGTGCTTATGTATCGGTGGATTAATCGCAATCGGCGATCGGCGCTTTAGTGCATCCATCGGTGCAAAGAATGGCGTGTGTTTAATCAACATACATATAAGGGTCGGGGTGATAGGGTGTGGGCCAGGTCCACCGCTGGTGGCCCGTACCCACCCCTTAATACAACAATATATCTATATATATCTATATATATATATATATATATATATATATATATATATATATATATATATATATAGATATAGATATAGATATAGATATAGATATAGATATAGATATAGATATAGATATAGATATAGATATAGATATAGATATAGATATAGATATAGATATAGATATGCGGCGTATAGTTTGGAAGGTTCGACAAGGGTTATGGCCGCCGATCCTAAACATATGCGATTTGTTTCGATTGCTATGGTTATTAAAGGGTTCGGTGGGGGCTATGGCCTCCGATCCTGAAATAATATTTTGTTTTTATATAGTTATTAATAACTATATAATAAAATGAATTTGTTATCATTTTCCATATTTTGAAAATGATTTTTGTCTCTTATGCAGGTTTAGGAGACCAATGAAAGAACGCCAAGTGTCAATGGTTGATGGGTTGCCATGTGGGTCCCACTTGCTTACTAGGATGCCATGTGGCATATTGTGGGACCCACTTTTTCCCTGTCATGTCAAACTTTGAAAAGCTCTATCTTTCGCATACGAGATCGGTTTGATGAACCGTTTGCACCACCACGATCATGACGATGAGATAATTAACATGAACCTCTTCCAAGTTCATTTTGAGCACTTTGATTTTTGAGCCCTCTTTGTCTTGTGTGTCTCTCTGGAGCCACCTGGATCAATCCTCCCCACTTAGGAGCTTTTGGTCCTCCAAAAGCATGAAGAAATTAATCTACACTTTCTCTATACCCTGCCTACATCACAAGCGTCCTGAAAAAGTCTCGCTTCCATCTCCTTCACCTTTGTTCTTCGGAGCCTTAAGCGACGAGCCGACACCTATTATTTCTGCAACCTGTAGTACATTGTTTTGAAAATTACATGCTTAAATGACATGACCAACTAAAGACACAAAACATCCCATACTTGCCACGAGTTGATAACACATACTCGGTGGTCAAGTTTACAACAAGATGGACGTAATACTCCAGCTATGACAACGAGACCAACATATCATTGTTGCTTCAAAAAGTGATGGAAAACACATCATCACTACAACACATGATTTACATACATAAGGCCAGACACTATTTTTTCGACAAGTGATGGAAACATAACATCACTTTCAGAGTTTTAACATGCAACTCAAAATACGACTCAAAACATGACCAGACATCATTGTTGCTGACCAAGTGATGGAAACACATCATCACTTTTACACTTTAAAATGCAACAAATGATTTACAAAAGAATGACCATGAAATGACAACATGTCAAAAAAAACCATTTTTCACTTATCAATGTGAATGGGTCACCTCCTTGAGGTGGTTTTGCTTGTCGAACAACTACTCTTCCTAGTTCACGCACTGATGCTTTGTCTTTAAGGCACTGCTCTGGATGGAGCTTCCAGCAAGTGGCTCTTTGATGACCATTTCTATCACAATGACTGCAGTAGGCTTTCTTCCTCCATATCTGCTTAACCTGTTTCTTTTCATGTTGTTGAGAGGGTCTTTCACACCTCATGAGTGCTGCCATTCTTTTCCAACACTTAGAAAAGGTATGGTTAGGTAAACCACAAAAGGTACATGTTTTTTGATGCCTTGATATGTGTTCATTATTAACAACATGATCATAATCAAAATGAACATTCAAATATCGAAAATGGTTATACCTTCCTTTGTTGTTTCCGATGTCAGTATGGCGATGAGAGCTTGGCTCAGCTCTCTCCCTACAATGGGCACTACCATGGGATGATGGAGATGTTTTCCCATCATTCTCTTTCCCCGACGATGTCTCAAACGAATCTAACACCTTCGAGCACTCTCCTTTAGTGTACCTTGAGCCTACAAATGGATGTTCGTGGACAACCTCCATAGGTGGAGTTATGCCTTGGTTATTAACACCAAGTTCTTATTTCTCCTCGTGCCTCACCCTTGTAAGGAGCCTCATATTTGCCCCTGTAATTGGGATCTCCAAATCTCCAATAGACATCACACTATGAGAAGATTAAATGAAAAGGAAATCAACATCTTTTACCTTCTCTTTCGATTTGGAAAGCACTGATGAGTGTTTCTCATCATCCATTGTTGGTGGTTCTCTCGTTGTCTCAACGCATTTCCCAACTTCTTTCCTGACATACCCAAGTCCTACCTAATAGGGTAACTCTTCTACTTTGATGGGATTGACAATGCCTTGGCCATTAACGCCCAAGCCTTTTCCTTCATACCCCATTCTCTTTAATAGTTTGGAGCCAATTACTGTGGTATGATTTTCAAACACAGCAAAATCATTATCAGGAAACATACATGAAGATGGAGAACTTCTTTTTACCTCACATGGGTCTCGATGCAGCTTTTCCAAGGCATCATCCTTTGCTTGTAGTTGTCGTAGAAAACTTTATTTTTCCTCTTTCTATTCATGTAGGCGCATCTTCAATTCATCATTCTCTATTTGAAGATTATGTTTGTTTTTCTTCAGTTCTTCCATGGCCTCTTCTGTGGCTTGCAACTGAAGCTGCAATCGCTCCTTTTCCTCTGTCTCTTTCTATAGAGTTTCATACATTATTTCCACTCTTTTGGAATGTTAAGCATGGTCTCGTACATCGCTCTTTCATCCTCTACCATTGCATGTTCCGTTATTCACGCTGCAATTCACATCAATGCAAAGACTACTCTAATACCACTTGATCCAGGTTCGGGTGTGACGAAGGACCCTTCCAAGACCTTTTACTTTTGTGATGTGTTAAATTTCATTTTAAAAGAACATTAATGAATACATCTGCATGCGGAAAAGAAGAGGAACATAACAATCATCAGCACATGAAAACATAAGCATTGATAACAGAGTTCGTCCAAGAGGGACTACGTCTCCGAGCCCCAGTGTCAAGATGGTGTAGGCTGCTGCATTAAGTGTTGTCAATAATGGTGATGTACACAAGAGATGATGTCGCGATCATACAAGGAAAAGTGCCCTCATGCAGGAGTGGCTCTAAGAGATATTCCACAACTTAGAACTCTCAATCAAAAGACTCCTATTAGTATGATACAAAAACATACATGATGAACTCCCGCCAACATGGCATAAAAGGGATTTCAAAACAACACATGCATGACAACAACAAGAGTATCCCAACAACATACGACAAGGGATCTCAAAGCATAACATGATGATTTATGACAGCAAGTACATCACATAGAAGATTTTGCATCAAATCAAGCAAGGAATCATGACAACATGTAATAAACAAGATCCTGCATCAACATCAATCAAGGATCTATGCAGCATAATGCATAAAGAAGAATTACATGAACACATCATATACCTCACAACCAAGGGCCATCTGAAGAAGTGGTTTTCACACTGCTGAAGTTGTTCGGACCATCGATCTCAAGGCATCAATCATATGAAGATGATTGCTCGCACATGAATGTGGACATCTACATTGGCACTTAGGAAAGTGACTAGAAGAAGAAATGAGAGAATAAGAAATCTGAAGACACCATCAGATATGTGGCGCCGAGTAGTGCTAAATGTCCAAAATCCAAATTCTGAGAAGTTGAGAATTCTGGGCTCAAGGAATCTTTTAGATTCCCACAGATTCCTCAAAGATTATGTTCCATGGATGGATTGGAAATCTACAACCCAGATGGCGAATCTAATCTCACCATTGCGATCCCTGCGAAAAACCATGAAAACAAGTATAAACTTGACTATATTCTGAAATGTCAAAATTTTACCTCCTTGGGAAAATTTCATGGCTCATGGTTCCACTCCCTATTTTTGCTAAAATCATGGTTCCACGTGCATTCTGGAAATGACCGAAAAATTCATAACTCTATTGAAGAAATGGAGAGCATCGTTACGCTTGTGGAGACGAGAGGTGTAAAAACCATATAAAATTTGTCAAATTCTGACAAAGTGAAAATTTTACCCTCTTGCAAAATTCATGGTTCCTGCATTAAAATATTAATTAAATACCTCGAAATCTGTGCCCACATTCTGCCTCCTCAAACTCTGTGCAGAAGTAAAGACTCTGAGTTTAAATAAAAATCGTTGGACAGATTTACCAACAAATAGGGCGTTATGGCTCAATGGCAAACATAGAGGTTGGTTGAGGAGAGGTCGGGGGATCGAATCCCACCCCTCCCGAAATAATACACAGAGTTCCTTTTGAAGCAAAATAATGTATTAATGGGGTCGGGTCTGTATTAGGTGGCCCACCCCTTAAACACCGCACTGACATTTTATCAATGTACTAAACATTCGCCGTTAGAATCAGCGCTTATGTATCGGTGAATTAATCGTAATCGGCGATCAACGCTTATGTATCAGTGAATTAATCGTAATCGGGCGATCGGTGCTTTAGTGGTGCATCCATCGGTGCGTTAAAATCAGGGTTTCGCCACTATATCAATGATCGGTGTTGATCAGTGCCGATTAAATCAGTGATCAGTGTTGATCAGCACCGTTAAATCGACGTGATAACAGATGTGTCTGCGATCAGCGCAAAGAACGACGCATGTTTAATCGTCATACATATAAGGGTCGGGGCGATAGGGTGTGCCACCCCTTAATACAACTATATATATATATGTGTATGTGTGTGTGCGTGTGCGGCATATAGTTTGGAAGGTTCGGCGGGGGGTTATGGTCGTTGATCCTGAAATAATATTTTGTTTTTATATAGTTATTAATAACTATGTAATAAAATGAATTTGTTATCATTGTCCATATTTTGAAAATTATTTTTGTCTCTTATGCAGCTTTAGGAGACCAATGAAAGAACACCAAGTGTCAATGGCTGATCGATTGTCATGTGGGTCCCACCTGCTTACTAGGATGCCATGTGGCATACTGTGGGCCCCACTTTTTCCCTATCATGTCAAACTTTGAAGAGCTCTATCTTTCGCATACGAGCTCGGTTTGATGAACCATTCACACCACCATGATCACGACGACGAGATACTTAACATGAACCTGTTCCAAAGTCATTCTGAGCACTTTGATTTTTGAGCCCTCTTTGTCCTATGTGTCTCTCTGGAGCCACCTAGATCAAAAACTGTTGAATGTGAATTTCATTTACCTAATATCAAATAGTTAGTGGGTCTCACCATTAGTGATTTTTCCAAAGAAAAATTGAAAATGGAGAGTATGCATCAGTTATAGGGAATTGAATAAAGCTACCTCGAAAGATCATTTTCCGCTTCCCTTTATAGATCAAGTCCTTCATACATTGGCAGGGAAAAATTATTTTTCATTTTTGGATGGTTTTAGTGGATATAACCAAATCCAAGTAGCTCCGGAAGATCAAGACAAAAAAACTTTTACCTGTCCATGGGGAACTTATGCTTACCTAGTACTTCCTTTTGGATTATGTAATGCACCTGCAACATTCCAAAGGGAAGTTCTAGGTATTTTTTCTGATCTAATTCATGATTGTGTGGAAGTTTACATGGATGGTTTTACTGTCAATGGTAATTCTTTTGAGGAATCTCTTGAAAATTTATTAAATTTTCTCATTAGATGTAAAGAAACAAATCTCTCATTAAGCCATGAAAAATGTTTTATGATGTTCAGAGAGGGAATTAGTTTTAGGCCACCACATTTCAAGAGATGGAATTAAAGTGGATGCATCTAAAACTGTAGAAGTTATTTCCAAATTATCATTTCCTGCTTCTCAAAGAGATGTTAGAAGTTTTCTTGGTTTTACTAGTTATCACAGAAGATTCATAAAAAAAATTCACAAAGATAGCCTCTCCACTTTTCAAATTACTTACAAAAGAATTTGAATTCATTTGGAATTCTTATTGCCAAAAAGCTTTTGAAACATTGAAAGAAAAGATTTCTGAACCACCCATCTTAAGAGGACC
The DNA here is from genome assembly GCA_031772625.1 of Pinus tabuliformis. NCBI lineage: Eukaryota > Viridiplantae > Streptophyta > Pinopsida > Pinales > Pinaceae > Pinus > Pinus tabuliformis. Next base: position 1,377,694,673 of record CM062805.1, on the reverse strand, counting down.
AAACTAGAGTCTTCCTTTTCATATTTCAACCGATTCTTCAGATATAGCCTTAGGAATTGTATTGGGACAGAAAGATTTGTCTCGTGATGCCATTTATTATACAAGTAAAAATTTGACTCCTGCAGAGTTGAATTATACTATAATAGAAAAGGAGTTTTTAGTTGTTGTACATGTCATTCATAAGTTTCAACATTATATCACCAGTTATGAACTTTTGTTCACATAGATCACTCTGCAATTATATATTTAACGAATAAATCAATTACTAATGGCAGAGTTACAAGATAGTTATTGTTATTACAATAATTTAATATTACTATTTTGGATAGGCCTGGGAAGGAAAATATAGTTGCTAATTTTCTATCTAGAATCCAAAATGATAATAAGCATGTTCCTGTAAAAGATAATTTTCCTGATGAATATATTTTTGCATTATCTATTAAATCTCCTTGGTTTGTAGATATTGTTAACTATTTGGCCACATTAAAGTTACCTTCATATTTTTCTCCTCGAGAGAAAAGGAAAGTTATTCAAACTAGTGCATCTTATTCACGGATAAATGGAGAATTGTACAAAAGAGGGCCTGATTTAATCATTCGAAGATGTGTCAGAGAAGATGAAGTACCAAAAATATTAAAGGCTTGTCACAATGAACCATGTGGAGGACACTTTGCTGATAAAAGGACTGCTTATAAAATACTTCTCTTAGGATATTATTAGCCTTATCTTTTTAAAGATGCCAATAATATGTTAAGAGATGTGAGTTATCAAAGAATGGGAAAGCATGTTCCTTCAAATGAAATGACTCTACAACCTCAGGTACTTATTGAACCTTTTGAAAAATGGTCTCTGGATTTTGTTGGTCCAATCAATCCATCATTAAGGCAAAAAAGATGCATTATCATTTGTACAAAGTATGTCACAAAATGGGTAGAAGCTAAAGCACTTCCTTTTTATACTAAAAATATTGTAATTTCATTTATTTTTAAGGATATTTTCACTTGTTTTGGTGTCCCAAGGGAAATTGTGACAGATCAAGGTACTCAAATTACATCCAAGTTGGTGCAAAAGATAATGGAGGAATAAAAAATTAAACATCGGAAATCCACTCCATATCGTCCATAAGAAAATGGACAAGTTTAAGCTACTAATAAAGTACTTGAATAAATTCTTATCAAAATTGTACATCTGCATAGAAGGGATTGGGCAGAAAAGCTTCCAAAAGCTTTATGGGTATATCATACCACATGGAAAAACACAATAGGGCATACTCCTTATGAACTTGTTTATGGGAAGAAATACATGTTTCCTATTGAGTTCCAAATAAAGACCTTCTAAACAACAGTCAAATTGAGTCTTGATCTATTAGAAGCCCAAAAACAAAAGATGGAGCAATTGAATGAATTTAATGAGATACAACAAGATGTTATTCACAAAACCAACATAATTCAACAACAAAGATCCAGATGGCATGATAAGTTTATGAAAGATAGGAATTTCCATCCAGGTGATTGGGCATTACTTTTTTATTCTAAATTTAAAGATTTTCAAGGAAAAATTCAAACTCATTGGTTTGGTGCTTATGAGATTGAAACTGTCTTTGATAATGGAGCAATCATAATTAAAACCATTGATGAAGAAAAATAACTTTTCTTATAAATGGCCATACATTACTAATATATCATAACCCATTGATAAAGGAAGAGTTCATAAGAAATCTGCAAGATAATCTTGATTTGAAGTTGGTCAAGGAAGATTCTTCTTCCTCTCCAACTTAGCCTTCTACTTTCTTTTTCAAGAAATAATATAAAAAAATAATAATAATAATTGTATAAACATGAAAACCAACATTGTTGGCATGTTTATATAGAAAATCTAAGTTGAAAACCAAGAATTCTTGGCAACCTAGATTTTCTTTTAATTTCCCTATTCTTGTCCCATTTCTTTTATTCCTCTTTTGCAAAAATAAGACAGCTATAGAATTATCAATAATCTGCAACTCTCATGAAATTCCTCAGTTGAATTGATAGATTAAAACCAAAGAAAATGAAGATCATGGCCAAAGAGACCTGAATTGAGATTTAGCCAAAGTAAATGAAGATCATGGCTAAAGCAACCTGAATGGAGATCATAGCCAAAGCAACCTGAGCAACCTACAAAAAGAGCAAATTAGTAAGGAAAAATAAAAGGTATGTAAATACTAGTTAAACAATAAAGTAAAAGCATTGAGTTATGATATAAATAGATGATTATTTGTAAATGATCATTGTCACTGCCATTTCACATAATCATTATCCTTGTCACTACATGACATTAGTTCTTATGATCCAATCTACAATTTCTAATAATCATATCTTGTTATAAGATTTGAATGAGCCATTAAACCTTCTCATCATTCGAATTTATTCCACTTCCTCCATATCTTTCCATTTCTCTTGTATACTATCCCATTTACTTTGCATTATATCCCACTTCCTTTGAATCTGTTTCATCCTTCCTTGCCAAAACTATCTCAACTGTTACCCAAATCTTGTCCTTGCCAACTCCATATTTCTGTCAAAAAGGGCAATTAAGGACTCAAACTTCTTCAGCATGGGAATTATTGTGCATTCTTATCTGAATGGAACCAAGTTTCTTGAAGCCTATCCATAGGTGAAACAAAAATTGCAGCAAGCATAATGGTTACAGTTCTTTCAGAAGTTTAATGGGCATGAGAAGGAGGTTACTAAATCATTTGGTTGGGTCTATGATGGCATAGAAGCAGAAATTAGAGATATCAGGTTGGTCTTGACAGAGTCATTTGTGATGGAAGCTACAAGATTACCAAGAATCAAGGAAAGTTGGCTTAAAAACTGGAAAATCAAAGAAAAATACTAGGAGATATTCCTTAGAAGCCCAGGTATGGACATCTCCATTTTCAAGAAAGGAATTCTAGTAACAACTTTAAAATGTAAATGGAGAAATTTATTGTTAACCATTCAGAAGTTTATAACCTATGAGGGTAGGTTCAGGAATATCTTCTTCTATCATGCTCGGTTGATGATTCATTTTATTGATGGCAATGAAATCAACTTACCATATTTCTTTCTCTGTAGTTTAAGAAAAATGGCTACCAACATTCAAAATAAAATACAGTCTATTGACAGTGCTCTGTATCATTACGGGTTAGTAAAAAATTTTATTGAAGCTCATTTGAGAGTAAAGGGGATAATTGGGAGGATTTTTTGGTTTGAAATAATTTTAAAGAAGATGAGAAAGATGAACCTAGTTCCAAAAAAAGAAGAAGCCGGAGGAAATTTCCCTCAAACCCTAAGCTTCAAAACGAATATTTACCTACACAAGAATTACCACAAGATGAGAATACACAAAAGACTTTGATGATGAAACCCCTCTTGCAAATGTTTTAAAGAGTCTTAGAAAGAAGAAATACACTAGTACAGATGAAGACCCATCAAAAGAAGGAACATATCAAGACAAAATCAACAAGAAAAAGTGTGCTCTCACTCCTCAAAAACCATCAAGAAGAAGTGCATGAATTATGGAATCGACCATTAAATAGTCTCCAAGTTTTGTTGATTTAGAATAAGCAGAGAGAATACCATCGCAAATTCCAACTCCAACAATAAAGACCCCAGAACTCGACCCTGTTCACCAAGAAATCTATGATTATATAGAATCTATTGAAAAAAAGGCCCAAGAAAAATTTGTTGATTTATCCTCAAATCAAGAGGAAATTCTAAGTGAATAACTTCATTTAATCCCTCCAAAAGAATCTAGAATTGAAAATTCTCTTAAACAAGAAACGTATGAACTAAAAATATTAAACAAGTATCTGAAATAGGAACATGAAGAAATGAAGGTACAAAATTAAATTCAAAGGACTCAAAACGATAACATTGTCCTACATCTTTGCCATTGGTACAAGAAAAACAAGAAGTTAAAGGCTAAAAATAAACTTCTCAAGAGTAAAATCAGGAGTTTGAAATGCATGGCATTAATGAAGAAACCAAAGATGGCAACCAGAACTAGAAAAATAGAGAATAATTATTTATATTTTCTTGCTCAAGCCTTGGAGGTAGCTCAGTGATAGAGTGGATCACAAAATTTTGAAATTTTGTGCATGAGGACATGCAATATCTTCTGTGTCAGGGAATGTTGAAGACTAAAATTGTTCCTTTTTGACACCCTCCTTAAACTCCATTTCCTCCCTTTTTGACCATAAAAATCTCAATAAGGTGTCATCTTATAAAGTTATTGGCAAAAGAAGGTACTCAATCATCTTTTATTCATAGTTTCATTATTTCCTTATTATTTGGTTTAATATTTGCAGAAGCTACCAAATTGCATCAATTTTGCAGCTAATGATCGATTTTGCAGCTTACTTGAAGAATCTATAGGTTCTGAAATGTCAGTTGAGGAACGAAATGTATGGAAAGGTAGATGACAACTGGCATAACGATATCCACCTATCCCCATGAACCAACAAGATGATAGGGATGTCGTATGAATAAGTCAACATGGAAGTCAACCTAGCGAAAAAAGAGCCAAAGATGAATCAGGCGAGAGAGGGGATCAATGATAAGGATGAAGTTGATATTTTGTTATTTTTAGAGCTTCTATCGAGTAGGGTAGGCATAATAATATCAAAACAGTTTAATGAAGGAGGTTATAAAACCTACCTCTTGGCATGACGATGACATACAAACTGGCTATTATTTGAAATACTCTTTGCAATTATTAAAGCAAGCTTGTTATTCCACTGTAGAGTACGTTTAAATGCATGTTTAATCTTTGTTGATCACTATACCTTCACTCACAGGAGGGCCCCCTAGGAGTTGTAAGGTTTTATTTAATTCTAGTTAATATTTCAGTTTTCAAGCATTAAAATATCATAGCCAATATTTCATAGCATTAAGTTATCATAGTTAATCTTTCAGCTTTGATTTTTAGAGAATGCTTGTGACTATGAGGATGGAGTTTGTAATAGAGTTTGTTGAAGATTTCTTTCATAGATATAATCATTTCATTGTGTGAAGGATGAAGAAAATAATCAAAAGGGATATATTATGCACATGTAAATTTTGAAGAGTAGAATCATTTAATTTTGAATTACAATTAGAAGTATAATTTCTTTCAAGGCTTTATCAATGTGATATTTTATTTCTACACTTAATATTAGTTTAATTTATGTCAATGTGAAGTAGATCTAGATTTTCTAGTGTGATATTTTATTTATGTACTTAAGATTAGTTTCATTTCTGTTGGTGTGAAGTAGATTTAGATTTGCTAATGTGATATGTATTTCCACATTTCAGATTAGTTTTCTTTTTTTCAAGTGTGATACTTTTCTTTCATACAAGAGTTATAATATTTTTATTTTGAGTGATCCTTAGGTAAAACATGTGCATAAAAACATCCTAATTTAATTCAAAAAATTATCACCTAATAAGGAATCCTATCACAAATGGTGCACATACACTTCATCATTTTACAATCCCTGGTCGATAATTTATGAAGTAATTTAACATCAATTAAATTACCAAACAAGCCATGTTGCATGATCAGGGGTTTCCCAAGTACCTTTGGGTTGAGGCATACAATACAATAGTATTCTCGCATAACCATAGCCCACATAGAGTGTTGGGGCGAGTTACACCAGAGGAGGAATTTACAGGGAAGAAACTAGATGGGTCTCATTTCTACATATTCGATAGAATTGTATATTCCCATGTGCCATAGGAGAAAAGGAAGAATTTGGATCGCAAAACAAATAAGGGTACCTTCATGGGTTACTATAACACATCCAAGGAGTACAAAGTGTACATTCCAGCACACAAGAAGACATTCATCAGGAGAGATGTGAAGTTTAAGGAGGATAGGGATTTGAGAAAGTCTTAAGAGAATGAGTCGGCTATTGAGTAGGAGGAGGATTAGTAGGCTCCAAAGAAGGAAGCTCAGCTAGTATCCCATGCCATAGTTGTGTGTGGGTGGGATGAGGACGACAAGGACATACATATGGAAGAGCGAGTGGAGCCCACTTAGGAAGTGACTCCCAACACAGGGAAAAGGAAAGCGAGATGGGAAGATCAACTAATTCAATAGGTACAAGAGAAAGTTGGTGTTCCAAGTACTTTATGGTTGTCTTCCTAAGTTAACTTACGATTTAATCTCAGTTACCTTCAAGTACAAGGAAGACAACCACAATGGTACAAAGAATGCATGGCACTTATGACTCATTTGATAAATGTCAAGCCTTCCAATTATTAGGAGGCATCCACTTAACAGGTGTGGATAAATGCCATGGTGGAGTATACGTCCATCATGAAGAATGATGTCAAGGAGGTGGCGCCAAGGCCATTGGGAAAAACTGTGGTAGAATTTCATTGGATCTACAAGATCAAGCATGGAGTTGATGGGAGTATTGAGAAGTACAAGGGAAGATTTGTGGCCAAGTGGTTCTCATAGATAGAGGGAGTTGACTATGACGAGATCTTTTCCCCAATTGCTTGGTATTCATCTATCAAGGCAATTGTAACTATTGTAGCACAAATGGGGTGGAAGATCCAATAGATGGATGTGAAGACAACCTTCCTCAATGGGTTTATTGAAGAGGAGATTTTCATTGATCATATGGAGGGATGTGAGACATGCTTCAAAGGCACACACATATGTAGACTTAAGAGAGATTTATGTAGGCTCAAGCAAGCTCGATGGGCATGGTATGCTTAGATAGACAGTTACCTTCAAGGATTTGGCTTCACCAAGAGTGAAGTGGAACCCAGTCTTTGCTACATTGTTGTTGGAGGTGAACTACTTATTCAGGTGCTATATGTGGACAACTAGATTTCGAAAGGTGTAGACAAGCTCATCTAGGAGTGTAAGAGAGGTCTTACTAGCAAGTTTGAGATGAATGATATGGGGATGATTTTGAGGAGATTTCACATGTAGAATTGCAATCCCATGACCATGCCTCCAGTCACAAACTAAAGGAAGGAGGATTCATCCAGAAAATTGGAGTGAGTAGATCCCACACTCACTTTATCAATAGATGATTTGGTTGTTGATGTATTTGTTGATCATGCAACTAGATATATGTTTTGCAATCTAATATTTGAGCTAGTTCTTGGTCGAGCCAACTAGAGTGCATTGGGTTGCTGTGATGTATGTGTTGATATATCACAAGGGTAAAATAAAACATGGATTATGGTAGAGATAGGTTGATGAGTTAAGGCTTGAGGTCTCCACTGGTGCAGATTGGGCAGGGAGCTCCATAGATAGGAAGATCACATCAAGATGTGTATTCAATGTTGGATCAACAAATATTTCTTGGTACAGCAAGAAGCTAGTGTGATATTTTATTTATGTACTTAAGATTAGTTTCATTTTTGTCGATGTGAAGTAGATTTAGATTTGTTAATGTGATATGTATTTCCACATTGAAGATTAGTTTTATTTTTTTCAAGTGTGATACTTTTCTTTCATGCAAGAGTGACAATATTTTTATTTTGAGTGATCCTTAGATAAAACATATGCATGAAAGCATCCTAATTTAATTCAAAATTTTCTCACCTAATAAGGAATCCTAACACAAATGTTGCACATACACTTCATCAGTTTACAATCCCTGGTCGATAATTTATGAAGTAATTTAAATTCAATTAAATTACCAAACAAGCCATGTTTCACGTTCAGGGGTTTCCCAAGTTGCTCTGGGTTGAGGCATGCAATACAATACTATTATTTCATAACCACAGTGCACATAGAGTGATGGGGTGTGTTACACCAAAGGATGAATTTACAGGGAAGAAACTGGATGGGTCTCATTTCTGCATTTCAGTATCCTTGTATATTTCCATGTCCCAGAGGAGAAAAGGAAGAATTTGGATCGCACAACAAATAAGGGAGCCTTCATGGGTTACTACAACACATCCAAGGAGTACAGGGTGTAAATTACAGCACACAAGAAGATATTCATCAGGAGAGATGTGATGTTTGAGGAGGATAGGGATTTGAGAAAGTCCTAAGAGCATGAGTAGGCTATTGAGTAGGAGGAGGAGTAGTAGGCTCCAAATAAGGAAGTGCAGTTAGTACCTCAGACCATAGTTGTGTGTGGGCAGGATGAGGATGAGAAGGACATACATATGGAAGAGCGAGTGGAGCCCACTTAGGAAGCGACTCCCAACACAAGGAGAAGGAGAGTTGGATGGGAAGATCAACAAATTCAATAGGTGCAAGAGAAATTTGGTGCTCCAAGTACTTTATGGTTGTCTTCCTAAGTTAACTTATGATTTAATCTCAGTTACCTTCAAGTACAAGGAAGACAATCACAAAGGTACAAAGAATGCATGGCATTTATGACTCAGTTGATAAATGTCGAGCCTTCCAGTTATCAAGAGGAAACCACTTAACAGGTGTGGAGAGATGCCATGGTGGAGTATGCCTCCATCATGAAGAATGATGTCAAGGAGGTGGCACCAAGTCCATTGGGAAAAATTGTGGTAGACTTTCATTGGATCTACAAGATCAAGCATGGAGTTGATGGGAGTATTGAGAAGTACAAGGGAAGATTTGTGGCCAAGGGGTTCTCATAGATAGAGGGAGTTGACTATGACGAGATATTTTCCCCAATTTCTTGGTATTCATCTATAAAGGCGATTGTAGCTATTGTAGCACAAATGGGGTGGAAGATCCACTAGATGGACGTGAAGACAACATTTATCAATGGGGTTATTGAGGAGGAGATTTACATTGCGCATCTGGAGGGATGGGAGACATGCATCAAATACACACACATATGTAGACTTAAGAGAGATTTATGTAGGCTCAAGTAGGCTTGATGGGCATGGTATGCTCAGACAAACAGTTACCTTCAAGGATTAGGCTTCACCAAGAGTGAAGTGGAATCCAGTCTTTACTACATTTTTTTTGGAGGTGAACCGCTTATTCTAGTGCTATATGTGGACAACCTGATTTCAAAAGGTGTAGACAATCTCATCTAGGAGTGTAAGAGAGGTCTTGTAGGAAAGTTTGAGATGAAGGATACGGGGATGATTTTGAGGAGATTTCACATGCAGAATTGCAAGCTTGTGACCATGCCTCCAGTCACAAACTAAAGTAAGGTGGATTCATAGAAAAATGGAGTGAGCAGATCCCACACGTTATAGACAAATGATTGGGTTGTTGATGTATTTGGTGATCATGCAACTAGATATACGTTTTGCAATCAAATATTTGAGCTATTTCTTGGTCGAGTCGACAGATTGCATTGGGTTGTTGTGATGTATGTGTTGATATATCACAAGGGAAAAATAAAGCATGGATTATGGTAGAGATAGGTTGATGAGTTAAGGCTTGAGCACTTCACTAGTGTAGATTGGGCAGGGAGCTCCACAGACAAGAAGATCACATCAGGATGTGCATTCAATGTTGGATCAACAATTGTTTCTTAGTACAGCAAGAAGCTAGTGTGATATTTTATTTATGTACTTAAGATTAGTTTCATTTATGTCGGTTTGAAGTAGATTTAGATTTGTTAATGTGATATGTATTTCCACATTTAAGATTAGTTTTCTTTTTTTCAAGTGTGATACTTTTCTTTTATGCAAGAGTGATAATATTTTTATTTTGAGTGATCCTTATATCAAACATGTGCATTAAAACATCCTAATTTAATTCAAAAATTTATCACCTAATAAGGAATCCTAGCACAAATGGTGCACATACACATCATCAATTTACAAGCCTTCGTCGATAATTTATGAAGTAATTTAACATCAATTAAATTTCCAAACAAGCCATGTTACATGATCATGGGTTTCCCAGGTTCCTTTGGGTTGAGACATTCAATACAATAGTATTCTTGCAGAACCACATCCCACATAGAGTGTTGGGGCGAGTTACACCAGAGGAGGAATTTACATGGAAGAAACTAGATGGGTCTCATTTCTGCATATTCAATATCCTTGTATATTTCCATGTGGAAAAGGAGAAAAAGAAGAACTTGGATCACACAAAAACTAAGGGCACCTTAATGGGTTACTAAAACACATCCAAGGAGTACAGTGTGTACATTCTAGCACACAAGAAGGCATTCATCAGGAGAGATGTGAACTTTGAGGAGGATAGGGATTTGAGAAAGTCTTAAGAGCATGAGTAGGCTATTGAGTAGGAGGAGGAGTAGTAGGTTCCAAAGAAGGAATCTCAGTTAGTAAATCAGACCATGTTTGTGTGTGGGTGGGATGAGGATGAGAAAGACAAACACATGGAAGAGTGAGTGGAGCCCACTTAGGAAGCGACTCCAAACATAAGGAGAAGGAGAGCGAGATGGGAAGATCAACTAATTCAATAGGTGCATGAGAAAGTTGGTGCTCCAAGTACTTTATGGTTGTCTTCCTAAGTTAACCTATGATTTAATCTCAGTTACCTTCAATTACAAAGAAGACAACCACAAAGGTACAAATAATGCATGGCACTTATGACTCAGTTGATAAATGTCGAGCCTTCTAGCTATCAAGAGGCATCCACTTAACAGGTGTGGAGAGATGCCATGGTGGAGTATGCCTACATCATGAAGAATGATGTCAAGGAGGTGGCGCCAAGGCCATTGGGAAAAATTGTGGTAGACTTTCATTGGATCTACAAGATCAAGCATGGAGTTGATGGGAGTATTGAGAAGTACAAGGGAAGATTTGTGGCCAAGGGGTTCTCATAGATAAAGGGAGTTGACTATGATGAGATATTTTCCCCAATTGATTGGTATTCGTCTATCAAGGCGATTGCAGCTATTGTAGCACAAATGGGGTGGAAGGTCCACCAGATGGATGTGAAGACAACCTTACTTAATGAGGTTATTGAGGAGGAGATTTACATTGAGCATCTGAAGGGATGTGAGACATGCATCAAAGGCACACACGTATGTAGACTCAAGAGATATTTATGTAGGATCAAGCAAGCTCGATGAGCATGGTATGCTCAGATAGACAGCTACCTTGAAGGACTGGGTTCACCAAGAGTGAAGTGGAACACAGTTTTTACTACATTGTTGTTGGAGGTGAACCACTTATTCTAGTGCTATATGTGGACAAATTGATTCTGAAAGTTGTAGACAAGCTCATCTAGAAGTGTAAGAGAGGTCTTGCAGGTAAGTTTGAGATGAAGGATACGGGGATGATTTTGAGGAGATTTAACATGCAGAATTTCAAGCATGCGACCATGCCTCCAGACACAAACTAAAGGAAGGTGGATTCATCTAGAAAATTGGAGTGAGTAGATCCCACACTTTATCGACAGATGATTGGGTTGTTGATGTATTTGGTGATCATGCAACTAGATTTATGTTTTGTAATCAAATATTTGAGCTAGTTCTTGGTCAATCCAACTAGAGTGCATTGGGTTGTTGCTATGTATTTGTTGATATATCTCAAGGGTAAAATAAAGCATGGATTATGGTAGAGATAGGTTGATGCATTAAGGCTTGAGGGCTTTACTAGTGTAGATTGGGCAGAGAGCTCCACAGACAGGAAGATCACATTAGGATGTGCATTCAGTGTTGGATCAACAATTGTTCCTTGGTACATCAAGAAGCTAGTGTGATATTTTATTTATGTACTTAATATTAGTTTCATCTCTGTCGGTGTGAAGTAGATTTAGATTTGTTAATGTGATATGTATTTCCTCATTTATGATTAGCTTTCTTTTTTTCAAGCGTGATACTTTTCTTTCATGCAAGAGTGATAATATTTTTATTTTGAGTGATCCTTAGATAAAACATGTGCATAAAAACATCCTAATTTAATTCAAAAATTTATCACCTAATAAGGAATTCTAGCACAAATGGTGCACATACACTTCATCAGTTTACAAGCCCTCATCGATAATTTATGAATTAATTTAACATCAATTAAATTACCAAACAATACATGTTACATGATCAGGGGTTTCCCAAGTTCCTTTGGGTTGAGGCATGCAATACAATAGTATTCTTGCAAAACCACAACCCACATAGAGTGTTGGGGCAAGTTACACAAGAGGAGGAATTTACAGGGAAGAAATTGGATGGGTCTCATTTCTCAATATTTGGTATCCTTGTATATTTCCATGTGCCAGAGGAGAAAAAGAAGAATTCGGATCGCACAACAATTAAGGGCACCTTCATGGGTTACTACAACACATCCAATGAGCACAGGGTGTACATTGCATCACACAAGAAGACATTGATCACGAGAGATGTGAAGTTTGAGGAGGATAGGGATTTGAGAAAGTCCTGAGAGCATGAGTAGGCTATTGAGTGGGAGGAGGAGGAGTAGGCTCCAAAGAAGGAAGCTCATCTAGAACCTCAGACCAGAGTTGTGTGTGGGTGGGATGAGGACGAGAAGGGCATACATATGGAAGAGTGAATGGAGCCCACTTAGGAAGCGACTCCCAACACAAGGAGAAGGAGAGCGACATGCAAAGATCAACTAATTAAATAGGTGCAAGAGAAAGTTGTTGCTCCAAGTACTTTATGGTTGTATTCCTAAGTTAACTTACGATTTAATCTAAGTTACCTTCAAGTTCAAGGAAGACAACCACAAAGGTACAAAGCATGCATGGCACTTATGACTCAGTTGATAAAAGTCGAGCCTTCTAGCTATCAAGAGGCATCCACTTAACAGGTGTGGAGATATGCCATGGTGGAGTATGCCTACATCATGAAGAATGATGTCAGCTAAGGCCATTGGGAAAAATTGTGGTAGACTTTCATTGGATCTAAAAGATCAAGCATGGAGTTAATGGGAGTATTGAGAAGTACAAGGGAAGATTTGTGGCCAAGTGGTTCTCATAGATAGAGAGAGTTAACTATGATGAGATATTTTCCCCAATTGCTTGGCATTCATCTATCAAGTCGATTACAACTATTGTAACACAAATGGGGTGGAAGATCCACCAGATGGACGTGAAGTCAGCCTTCCTCAATGGGATTATTGAGGAGGAGATTTACATTGAGCATCTGGAGGGATGTGAGACATGAGTCAAAGGCACACACATATGTAGACTTAAGAGATATTTATGTAGGCTCAAGCAGGCCCGATGAGCATGGTATGCTTAGATAGACAGTTACCTTCAAGGATTGGGATTCACCAAGAGTGAAGTGGAACCTAGTCTTTACTACATTATTGTTGGAGGTGAACTGCTTATTCTAGTGCTATATATGGACAACCTGATTTTGAAAGGTGTAGACAAGCTCATATAAGAGTGTAAGAGAGGTCTTGTAGGAAATTTTGAGATGAAGGATACGAGGATGATTTTGAAGAGATTTCACATGCAGAATTGCAAGTCATGACCATGCCTCTAGTCACAAACAAAAGGAAGGTGGATTCATCCAGAAAATTGGAGTGATTAGATCCCACACTTTATCGATAGATGATTGGGTTGTTGGTTTATTTGGTGATCATACAACTAGATATATGTTTTACAATCAAATATTTGAGCTAGTCCTTGGTCGAGCTGACCAGAGTGCATTGGGTTGTTGTGATGTATGTGTTGATATATCTCAAGGGTAAAATAAAGCACGGATTATGGTAGAGATAGGTTGATGATTTAAGGCTTGAGGGCTTCACTGGTGCAGATTGGGCAGGGAGCTCCATAGACAGGAAGAGCACATTAGGATGTGCATTCAATGTTGGATCAACAATTGTTTCTTGGTACATCAAGAAGCAGAGATCAATTGTATTGAGTTCAACTAAAGCCAAGTACATCGCTACCAGTTTGGTAGCATGCGAAGTTATTTGGTTGAGGAAGCTTATCATCGGCTTGTTCGGGACACATTTAGAGCTTACCATGATACACTGTGAGAATCAGTGTTGCATCAAGCTCTCTGAAAACCGAGTGTTTCATGATCGCTCTAGGATCATAGACATACATTAGCACCATATCAGAGATATTATTCAAAGAGGTTTTGTTACACCCAAGTATGTACCAATAGAGGAGCATAAAGAAAACATTTTGACCAAGGCATTGCCAGGTAGCATATTTGTTTACCTACGAGAGAAGTTGGGTGAAGTGCAGAACACCTTCCTCTCTAAGAGGGATTGTTGTTTGGAGTAAATAAGAAGTGTTGTGTTTGTCTAAGTGCTAATACTAGCAAAAGAAAATAGAATATTACCTCTTTAGCAGAATATTAATTCATTTAACTATTTCGTATAGTTGGAATTAGGGAAAAGTAAAATTTCCTAAGTTAACTTACAATTTAATCTTAGTCATTAATCATGAATTAATCTCAACCATTGAGAAGCATATTAGGGTTGAGTTCGAAACTATAAGAGGAGATAGAGTGAGTTAGTGGCAAGTCAGTTGAGCATAAGCATGTGTGAGAGAGCAGCGAAGTAAGAGTGAGGGTTTCAATAGATCGCAAAACAAAACATCTAAGCAAAATAAATCAAATGAGGGTTGAGCATTTACAGCCTATCGCAAAGGTATATTCGCACGTGTGAATCAAATTACTGGTTTGCATAGGAAATTCTCAAATCTAGTGCGTAGGAAGGGAATTGATTTAATTAGAGAGTGGACTAGTTTTTTCTTTCAATAAACTCGGAAGTTTCTCCCTTGTTGTAATTCTTTGAAGAAAATATTTTGCTACAAAAGAATAATAAAATGCACACAATGTTATAGGTTTTCCTCCTAGATGGGGTTTCCTGGATATATCTTGTGTTCTTTGGTTGATGTGTTTGTCTTATGATTTATTTTAACTTGTGCATATTAAGTTAGAGAACTAGGTGTGATTGATTTAAGTTTCCAAAATATGGGTTGTTTATATTTTAAATTACAAATCAATTTACTAAGTTTGAAGGAAATCTAACAATTTCAATATTCATCTTGACTAAAAGATTTTGAAATAAAATTAATTAGAGAGAGATATCTTATTCCATTAATAAGTTTTTTATAATCATAAATAAAATATTTTTATTATATAAAGCTAATGAAGCTATATATATATATATATATATATATATATATATATATATATATACTTTATTAGTGTTTTTCTCAAAATCAATATAGATCCATCTTAACTCCAGATCTACCAAGAGTCTAGAGGAAGTGATATCTCAAGTGAAAACATTTTCTCAAATTTTGCACTCAAAAAAAGATTTGCATCTTGAGATATTTGATCCTCTCAATGCTTAATAAATTTAGAGTAAATTGTCATAACTACACCTAATCAATTTACCACAGATTACATATTTAAAATGAAAATAAATACCATTTTCCATAAAATGTTTTCCATACAAATAAAATAAAATAAAATAAATGGAAAAAATAATAATAACCATTAATAAAATGAATTAATGACGAAATAATAAATAATAAACTTTTAAGAAGATTAACCATATTTACAATTAAAATTAGTTAATTACTCGTAACATTAAAATTTTAGTGTGATGCAAACAAATAGTTTTTCAACATTAAAAATGTAAATAAAGATTTGTCCTTTCTCTTAAAGGAATCAAAATGTCTTATAAAAATTGATAAATAGTAAAACGCGTAATAGTTGTCTGAATATGATGTGTAAAATTAGCCTTGGTATATAAAGTTTAATTTAATTTAAACATTAATTAAATTTTAAACATTTATAGCAATGTAGTGGTCAATTTTATCTGAAATTTTTAAGAGATTTTTGACCTCGGTTGGAAGTGCAAGTTTGATTTGAAATATTACGGGAATAACTACAAGTTTGATTTGAAATTTTATAGGAATTTGTCAAAATCTCAAAAGTACTAATAGG
This sequence comes from Pinus tabuliformis, assembly GCA_031772625.1. Lineage (NCBI taxonomy): Eukaryota > Viridiplantae > Streptophyta > Pinopsida > Pinales > Pinaceae > Pinus > Pinus tabuliformis. Next base: position 1,377,678,910 of record CM062805.1, on the reverse strand, counting down.
ATTTTTAATTCATAAATATATTATAATTTTATCATAAAAATATTTTAAATAATTAAAATTTAAAATTGGGTTAAAAATTATATAATCTAATTTTAATGGGAAAATTTAAGTGAAAAAATAAAACAATTCAATTTGTCATTTTTTAATAAACTTTTTAATAATTTATTTTTTAAATAAAATATGAGTATCACATCAAATTTTAGTAATTTATTTTTTTAAATAAAATATGAGTATCACATCAAATTTAAATAAACTTAGAAGAAAAATCTATATTTACTAATTTATTTTTTTTAATTAGAAGAAAAATCTATATTGGCTAATTTTTTAAAAGTGTAGTATAAATGTTTTATGTTTTTTCCCTCTTTTGGATATATTTTAAAACAAATTTTATTCCAAATTAGATTATATTTTTTACCACTATCGGGGTGTGAGCTGGTGGTTGTGACATCCTGGGGGAATTAATGACAAGTACCTCTGATTTATGTACCTCCTCCCCCCACATGCTCAAGGCGATGGGTGCGGCGGCCCTTGGCATGAGTGCATGCAAGGGTGGTGGGAAAGGTGGCAGAGAAGGTGGCGAGGTAGGATGTATAAGGGAGCACGACAAACAAGTGGTTGAAGCTAGAGTGTTGGCTCGCGGAAGAAGGAGTTGGTGCAGGGGAAATGGAGGGCGATGACATCCTCGGCATCAAGCTTGGAGACAGACTGCAATTGTATACGGGTATGTTTTTCGGCTTTTCTCCGCCATCGCAATCACAACCTATTTGGGTTTCTACTGGTGGGAGAGGGGGAAAGTAGGAATGTCAATTGGGGGGTTGAGAATTGTTGGTGGCAATGGGGTAGGCAACTGGCTGTAATTGCTTGGTTCTGCGTCTATGTCTTGCGCTTGTCGGGTATCGCCTCTGGCCTCTGTTGTGTTGACCCTGTGTTGTCTGGTATGGAGAACCCGGGTGCTGCAAACCACAATTGGTGCAGGGTTGCTCGCGGGAGGCATGTGGGTTGTGGCAATGAGACGATGATGGGGGAAGGGGGGAGCAGTCAAGATGTTGTATAGGAGTAAGGCCATACTGCTGCAACCAATGCACTTGCTGGGCTACTATGAAACTCTATTGTGGATAGGGAAATGCTAGGGACCTAGAGCGGAAAGTTGGGTATGAAAAAGATAATGACCTTGCTCAAATCTCTCAGGCTGATGGGAAAGGGTTTACAATTACTGCTTGGAAATCCGTTGGCCTGAGGTTGGGCTTATCTGCTTGGCCTTGGCAAGGGGATGCCTACCCGACTATGATTGTGAGGTACTGGGTATGGAGGTGTGGCGTGACAAAGGGTTACATGAGGTTGCCCCCCTATGGGGACTGGTTCTCTGACCATTCTGGCTCTGGCTCTGATAGTAAAGGATATGAGAGGATCAAAGTGAGGTTGATCTCATCGTCAATGCAATTCAGGGAAGGAACCAAAACCATATCATATTAAATTGTTTTCGATTAACAAATTGTCACTGTGAACAAGTATCAGGAATTTATGATATGGCTCAGCCTACAAAAAGTCGCAAATGAGGAAGGCGGGGCAAAGTCCCCAAGAAGGATAAGGAGCCAAGCATGTTAGAGCCCTGTAGAGGGAGAAAATCGGTAGAAAACCTTATCAGAGAAGCTGTTGAGGCTTATTGGCTTACTGTGAGGGTACTGATGAAGGAATTTGGAAGTTGTTAGAAGAATGGGAAGAGGAAATTAAGCAGGGAAGTGAGACTGAGGATGATATGGAAAATTGGAGGACCCTAGTCTCGGATCCTAGCAACAACAGAGGAAGAATTACACAGTTCAAAAAGACCTTATACCTTTATTGGTTGATGAAAAGCCTATTGGGCAAAGCTATGGAACAGATCTCAGTGGGTATGGCGGTTTCACTCCAAGGTATGTCAAGCTACAAACAAGACTTGCAGAAAACATAATTCCAACTCCATAAGAAAGACATTAGGCTGGACAAAATTGAAAGACACATTCCCTACATCCTAGAATTGTTTGGGATGTCCAGATTAAGAGTCAAGGACCTGACACCTGTGGAATCGATCTCGGAGGAGCAGAAGGGCTAGTCATTTTCCTATGCTTACTTTTGTTTTATATGCGGTTAGCTTTTAATTTCCGTCATGCAAGTATATGTATAGATAGAAATATGGAGTATAGACATGAAACAGAGACATATATAGCTTGGTTAGAGAGATTAAAACTATATTGTTTTTGGATGGCTTACAATGCAAATAAGTGGCCAACAGACTTGGTTTCCCACTTGGGCAAGTTGAGGCCACCTACCCAATCTATGTGGTGTAAATTTTCCTATGATTGAATAGAAAATGAAAAGTTTAACAAACAAAAAAATAGATTATACTTTTTATGATAATGAGAATAATTGTATTAATTGCAAAATCTATACCTTGCTCAATTGTATATAGGGAGTTACATTATGATTTTCTTTCATCTTTAGTTAATCATCTATAAACTCCTCTTGAACCAAAATTATCCTCTAAAAAGGAATATAATTCATACCAAGCATAAAGGTGAATACCTTATAATAGAGCCCGAAAAGTACACAAAACTTGCAGTACATATAGCCTAGTGTCATCTACAGATTCCTTAACCAAAATTATCCTTCGAAGAGGAATAAAACCAATACTAAGCATATATGCATTCTTGGAGGTGAACACTTCCAATAAAGCCCCAAAATTAAACAAAACGTGTATTACATACAACCTACTTCAAAATATAATCCTTAATTAGAACATGTTTCTAGATATCCAATTTGACTAGCAGTCCCCCCAAAAAAATTTATATTTGAACATAAGATTCATGATTAATCCACTAAGAGATAGAAGATGGTCTTAAGTTACCATCAATCATCAACTCTCCAAACTTCAAGTTGCAACCTTTGTTGGCACAGTGATCTACTTCCTAGTTATTATCCCTTACAGTATGCTTGAAACTCATCTATGGGATATCATTTCATACCTTCTTAAACTGATTTAGGAGATTATCTATAAATTAAAATTTATATTTGAACATAAGATTCATGATTAATCCACTAAGAGACAGAATATGGTCTTAATTTACCATTAACCATTAACTCTCCAAACTTCAAATTGCAACCTTTGTTGGCACATTAATCTACTTCCTAGTTATTATCCCTTACAATATGCTTGAAACTCATCTATGGGATATATTTTCATACCTTCTTAAACTGATTTAGGAGATTATCTATAAATTTGTGTCTATGGGAAAAGCTTTTAACCAAATACTGAATTTTTAAAAGGAGTCACCCAATACAGTGAGAGAAAATACCTAAAATTCTTTGGTGAGAAGAATACATTGTCTGATTATTTTTCATCTTCCCCAAGCCCACGTTGATCTCTAAGCCATAAAGGACCCCTCCCCCTCCTTTCACCCCTAAAACTAGATAAAAAATTATTAGAATGACATATTTGAGTTATTACATCTATATAGACTTAATATTCTAAAAATATATTTCAAATACAGAAAAATAGTGATCTGCCCAATTTTATAAAAAAAAAAAAATTCAATTTCAATTTTTTTTAATTTATTTATTAAAATCAACTATTTAGTCAATTAAATCATAGGCCTGTAGTCTATATGTTACATGTTTTAGAGGTTTTCCTGGTCTACTTTCTAGCAACCTGTTTTAGAGGTTTTTCTAGCATAATTTGTCAAGGATTTGTTGGAATTAAAAGTTCGAGTTATGAACTGTCTACAATCCAAGTGCTTTGGAGTTTTTAAGGGTGTTGAATCCATATAATCAATAAAAAAAACTCAGTGCAAAGAACAAAAATCAAGATTTTACCAAAAAAAGGGCCAAAAACTCCAAAACTTCTAATAGTTAGATGAAGTCAAATCATAACACATTATTTTTTAACATATTTGAGATTGGTGTTCTACTTTAAAACCCTACTCTAAACTAAAAATAAATTAAAAGATACATCTTCTTAATTAGTTTACAACTAAATTTAATATCTTTTTTAAATAGATTGAAAGTGATAAATGTGATGACTTTTAATAGAAAAAAAAAAAAAATAGATTAAGATAATTCACTTTAGCTCACTAGGAACTCAAAAGTGAGTAAATAGGTGTATTTTTTAAATTTAGATTTTTGTGATGTATAATAATTATAACAGCATCTTTCCTTTAAAATCACATAGGAGATAATCTCGTCAATGCTTTTCAAACCAACCAGTCATTTGGTCTTCACGAAGATGAGCTACACAAATTGGCTCGAAACTTGTAGACGAGATTATCTCTTATATGATTTTTACTGAAAAATATTAATATTATTATTAATAAATGTACTGTTAAAATAATTTTTACACCATAATTATAATTTCTAAAACAGTATCTTACCTACCTAATAGTAGTCTCACATATCTGCCATATATCTAAAAATTACAATAATAACTGTGTAAGTAGATCCAATCTCAAGCTAATACTAAAATGGTTTGCTAATGAACTCGTACTCTATTCCTCTCATCCAATTAAAAAGAAAGATAATTCACTTCCAATAACGGAAAATGATGTGTAACATTGTAAAACTAAATCCTTTCTAATATGCTATGTTGGCGTCCGCTTAAGGTAAGATAAACGTATACACAGACATCATGAATTCAATCCCAAATTACATTTAACCAACTAAAAACTATTCATTTTAGTAAAACAATGGTAGTTTCTGTTGAATAATTGCTTACAGATTACAAATCTATGCTCAAATGTAAGATGGGTGCAGGCAAAATTGGCAAAAACATGTATCATTAGATCATAAATGTTGATAACAACAATAACAACCCAACAACCTTCCTGGTTCAGAATAACATCCACAACCCAGAATGCCTTTGTATAAATGGAAACGATTCTTCATAATCCCACCAACAATCCTAATGCCTTCTCTCAGGGAAGGCAGTGGTCAAATCTCAGTAAAGGTAAATTGGCAAAAACATGTATAAATCTCAGGGAGGGGCGCAATGGTTAAATCTCAGTAAGGTAGAGGGATACATTACTCATGATGATGTTCAACTCCTCCCATATCTGTGGAGCCGCCACCTTAAAATCAATATGAGGACACCCCCAAGAGAACAATGAATCCAACAGCACACTGAAGTTAGGCAAATCGACCACGCCATCTGGATCGGCACTGGACAATGTCGAAAAATGAACGTAAGCAATCGTTTGCAGAGCGTCCTTGAGCGCTGTTTCGAACATGACGATGGGGCAAGTGGCCAAGAACTCCACCACGTTAGGAAAACCATGGGCATTCTCCAACCATATCCACAAACACAGCGGCAGGAGACGCGACTCTTTCACCCAATCCGACAACATCCAGAGGGTAGCCTGGTGTTCACGGTTCTTATTATCTCCCTTTACCATCCAGGACAAACGAGGAAGAGCTCCCACTATGCGCTGATAAACATGACTAACGTAAGAAAATCTAGTGTAATCCATTGCTAACGAACTAACGTAATGAACTCTGGTGTAGTCCATTGCGAACGATGATAATATCAGGACTAGCTTTTTTGTTCGAGTTGATATATAGGGTTTTGGTTTAAAACCCTAACCCAAAAGCTTGCATTGGGTTATTAGTAGTACAGAACCGAGGGCGGGGAAGCTGATTTTAGGTTGTGTAGTATCAAGGGAATTTGTCCATATTATAAAGGGTGATGTGTGATTTAGTCTTTCTTTAATTTACATGGAGTGGGTGATGTGTGATTTTTTTTCGTTGGCGATGTGTGATTTGGTCTTTCTTTTTCTTTTTTAAGGGAGTTGACATATTTTTTTAGTTTAAAAAATTAAAATGTGTGGTTCACAATTTAATTTTTTCACAAGAATGGGATGTCTTACCCTAAAAATTTTTTAGGGCATCTAGAATTCTATATTTTGACAACTGTTAAATCCCTAAAAACTTCTTAGGCACCTAGAATTCTATATTTTGACAACCGTAATGAGGCTAGTTAGAATCGGATGTTTTACCCTAAAAATTTCTTGGAGCTAGTTAGATTATTATAATTAAAAAAAAATTGATCTATGTTTATTTTTAAATTAATATTTAAAAATAAGTTAAATAGATCTACGCTTATTAATAGTATGAAGGGTGATGTGTGATTTTTTCACGTCTTCAACATGGAGTTGACAAGTATCTTTTTAAAATTTAAAAAATTAAAGTATGGTTGAGAGAGGGACAATTTGGACAATAACATTTTCACTGGAATAGAATTTTTTACCCTAAAAACCCTCTTCTCTTCGACATCTAAAATTCTATAGCTTGACAACTCTAATCAAAATTTTCAAAATCGAAAATATAATTAAATTAATTAAATTTTATTTTTATTTTAAATCATTTTTTGTATTAATTATATATATATATATATATATATAAAATTAATACTAAGATTTAACTAGCCCCTAGAAATATATATATATATATATATATATATATATATATATATATTTCTCGGGGCTAGTTAAATTATTATAATTAAAAAGAAAAATTGCACCTCGAGGAATTTGATTCCTTTTCTAAAATTTAATAGATCTGCGTTTTTAAATTAATATTTAAAAATAAGTTAAATAGATCTACACTTATTAATAGTATGAAGGGTGATGTGTGATTTTTTCACGTCTTAAACATGGAGTTGACAAGTATCTTTTTAAAATTTAAAAAATTAAAGTATTGTCCAGAGAGGGACAATTTGGACAGTAACTTTTTCACTAGAATGGGATGTTTTACCCTAAAAACCCTCTTCGACATCTAAAATTCTATAGTTTGACAACTGTAATCAAAATTTCCAAAATTTTCAAAATTGAAAATATAATTAAATTAATTAAATTTTATTTGTATTTTAAATCATTACTAGTATTATATATATATAATATCATAACAAGATTCTTAACCATCGAGTTTCACCCCTGATTTTTAACTTTGTTATAATACCATAAGTCAATATCATAGCTTACTAATACCACATGTTAACAAAAATGTAATTGATCTTTTTAATTAATGAATTTAATTAAAAAATTAGAAAGAGCATAACTGTTTTTGGTATAAAACTCAATTTTTGATTTGTGACTACTACTAAAAATATCTATCTAATAATTATTAATAATTAAATTAAAATTTAGAAATATTTTTTTAAACAAACACACTTATCAAGTTATCAAAATATTTTTTATTATTTTATCGAATTAATATAATTATATTAAGTGTTTTTGGGGTCTTGGATAAATAGTGATCGGGTGCTCTGTTAAGGCACTCTTTGATGTTCAATTCCATGCCATGATTAAGATGATGTATTAGACATGTTGAAAATATAGTTCTACCAAATTTACTAAAAAAAACATAATTAAATTTATTTATTATTTTATTAAATTTATCATTTATTAATTATACATTTAAAAAGTTACTTTTTAATATAAATGATATTACACAATTTATCTATCTCTTATTACACCTTAAAAAAATTAAATATAATATGAATATTTGGTAGATTTCTAAATATAACACGAATATTTCGTATTTAACCTGATATTGTTTGTAGTAAAAGAAAGAAATATATATATATATATAAAACATGGTTATATTTGGAACCATTTCTTCCCCACAGAAGAAAAGGGAATACCATTGATTTTTAAATACCCTATGGTACTATTTGCTTCAAATAGGAAAAACCTTAAGAAATTTGATCTCTATTTGTCCCGAATAGAGGGAGATTACTGGAATTATATGCATGAATTCATCCCTGATACATCATCACCATATTCTCTCATGTTTGTCAAGTTTATGGTTGTGTATACGTGAATAAGAAATTAATTCAATGTTTGTTAAATTTATTATTGTGTGTAGTATATGTGAACAATAAACTAGTTGGTGAAATTTATTGAATTGTGTATGTATATATAAATTAATTTTAATTTTAATTTATATATAATGAAAAATAATTTTAAAATTAACTTTTTCATAATAGTAAAATCCCTTATCTTTTTATGCTTCTGATTTAAATTTGATTGTAAATTTTGGTTTATAACAATATATAAATTCAATGATATCATAAAATGCATAACGATAGTGATATAAGCTTTAATGATATCATAAAATACATAATAATAGTGTTGTTTCCATTAACATAATGATTGATGAGTTGAATTGGAATTAGATATGCCATTATAGAAATATTTGGTTTGGTATTCAAGATGCATTTATGAGAATGATGGATGGAATTCATGTTATAAAGAAAATAAGTTTGAAAAAAAGGAATAATTGATAAGGACATTGGTGTTTTAATAATATGATGAGAAAAAGGTAAGTTATATTACTAAGAAAAAAAAATTAATAGGAAAATTTATGAAAAACTAAAAATTTATCACTGGATTTTTTAACTAAAAGAAAAAATTTGGAATGAGAAAAAAATTAATGAGGAAATTAAACTCTAATAAATATTGGAAAGTTATGAGTGAGAAAATACTAAAATTAAGGATAAAGGGTGCCAATCTCTTGAGCCCGAGACTCTATTATTTGCTACAAAAAACTAGGAAAACATAGTAATTAAAACTCAAGCATTCTGACAAGAGAGAAAGCTAGAAAAGTGATCTAGTTTTCATCTAATTGAGTATAGTCATTAAGGGAGAAATAAAGGTGTTGATTTGGAGGAAATCACCAAATGAGCAATCATATTTTTATTTAGCACCGTAGAATAATTGTTTCTAGAAACATGGGCATTGGATCGTTATTTGTGATTCTCTAAAGAAAGTGTTCCCTGCACGAGATAGCCAGATTCATCCCTGCGGTGGTGCAACTGGTGGTGGAGGCATAGGTTGTATTCCCAGACATATAGGACACACTCACAGAGGGAGACCTGGTCACCACATGGAAGATTGTCCACAACACGGAGTGCCTAGCTCAGGATCAGAGACCACTGAGAGCTATCATTCTGATGTCGATGTAGCCATGTCCCCAGGTTGTTCCCTGGGCCACGTTGAGGCTCCGACCACCTTGGACTCCATAGCGTCCCAACTGAACAATCTCCATCTGAGTATGGACACTTCGAGGGAACAACGATATGATAATGGAATGAACTGGTGTCATATTTCAACGACCTCCAACGCACGCAGAATGAGATCCTAGACTCCATAGACAGCCTTTTGAGGCAGCTCCGGCGCACAAATGACCATCTCTGTGATTTGGAGACTTGGGTGGAAGACATTGACTACCACATGCATGAGTGAGTTGTGTTCTTTGTTGCCCCACCATCATTTCCCCCCAACCCACCCTTGTAATGTGTATTCCTGGAAAAATCTCTTTTTGGGCTTCTTTTGTATCGGAAATAACGAACGACACAGGTTGTCTTGGCCTCTTCACACGCTTAATATTGCTCATAGCATGACTCATGTCAGCTCTCAAGCCTGATAATCGGACTTGTGCAACAACAATGATGCATTTTGATGACCTGGAAATGATGTATTTTGTTCCTGAAGTTATGATAATACAATGCAGTTTTTTTTACTGACAAAAAATAAAAATAAAAATAAAAACTAGTCTATATCCCTCTTAACTCAGGGTCTACAAGGAACGTATAGAGATCAAATCTCTTTTCACTCTAAACCAAGTTTGCACTTCAAAATATTTAATCACTCTCTACCATGGATCTAGACCAGTAATATATATATATATATATATATATATATATATATATATATATATATATATATATATATTCTCACACAAGAATATCACTGAAAAACCATCAGTTGTGAAAAAATTCCCAATACTGAATTGATTATTTATCCTTAATTTTATTTTAATTGTTAATTCTATTTATGTATTCATTAAAAAGAAGTACATCTATAGCAAAATGCAAGTACACTCACCCCAACTAGGTGTGTTGATTACTGCTAGTAGCATATGATTGAGAAAAAGAAGTACAACTAGAGACATAGTCCACAACTTAGGAGGTCAAAATCACCAGAATACACATAAAACAAGTAAAACACTCGTAACCATGCTTAGTCATGAGAGATAATGGAAGTAAGATTATTCAGAGCAGTCCCTAGAGGAGGAGGAGGATGGAAAGAACATTGTATGTGCTCCTCGAAGTAAGCCATCCATGACTCCATATTCTCCACATTCTTAGATAGTAAATTTTGACCACACCACACCACAATGACCCTCTCTCAAACATGACATTGAAAATAATGAAGCTTGTTAAGCATAGTGATGAGCACTTCATGTTCTTCCTATCGAGACTTCTCAAACTTTTCCAGGAGGTCCAATACAGGCTGAACCAGATCCCAACAACTTACAGAACAACATTATCTACCCACAATCACCCCAAGCCCAAGTCGTCGCACCTTACCCCAATTGTTAGTGTTACCTCTACACGTCACTCTACCGATCTTCGTTGTCCCCAATGTTCGTGCACCTCAACCTACCTGCTAGCCGCCTCAACTACCACAAGGCCCTAAAATCACTTGGCCTGAGATGCCAACAGTTCTACCTCCCTAAACAGAGCATGAAGGCTCCTCAACCCCCATCACCACCTCCAAATGTGAACAACAACCCCACCTAGCTGGCTGAAATTTTCTTGACGGCGGTAGAGAGTGAGATTTGTGGCATGGGGCACATTGTAACAGAGCAAAGAGCATCAACTAACTACGGAGATACCCAACTAACTACAAAGAAAACCAATGAAATTGATGAAAAGAAACTCCCCAATCAAACCAGAGGGTCACAAACAACCCTAACTGAGGGAGCTTCAGGGAAAAGAGACACAAGCCAAGCAGCAAGATAGTTAACCATCGACTTAGAAGTCTTGAACCCCCTAGATAATTCATTGCCTAGAAATCCTTAAGACAACCAACCTCTCACTAGCCCAAGTAACTAATTACCCAACTGCGGGTCACAAGTGGCCAAAGAAATCCTTCAAAAACACATAACCCCATAGGAAAACCAATTGATAGGGTAAACAAACTTCCCCACAAACACAGAATAAAACCAAGAGTAGAATTGACTAACCACCCACAAGAAGGCTTGAGGGCCAACCTGGTAACCAGATACAAGGAACTGAGACCACTAAGAAAAGAACGAAACCACACATAGGAAAGGATACTTATCAATTTAGTGACCCAAATGATGAGGATGCATTGATTCTGAAAGCGCCACCATTCCCAAATGGGCACTAGCTGGAGAGGCTCAAAATACCACCAAAAATCCACTGACTCACAACATACCACCAAAAAGCTACAACTGCATATGAAACTTGAAGATTGCCAACCTCCATATACCAACGCCATTCACCCACTCCCACTCCCAATGAAGTTGATGGGAATTTCGCACGCCACACATTTACTCCCCTTGTATTGCTAACTCGATGAGAGGACAAGGATGTCAACCTCCACACCAACGTCTAGGTGTTCAAGATCATTTACCACGCGTTTGGATCCCCTCGATGTTTTTCACTCCCATTGGGGAGCTAAGAAATGTAGTATTATTAGCAATGATTATTAAAAATAATAGTATTATTGATGATATTGATGTTAATAATAAAAATATTTTGATAATTATTATTAATATTAATGTTATAATATTAACAATATTATAATTAAGAATTATTTTTATTCTAAAGACCCTAAAATAATAAATCCAAATATTATTATAATATTGTTATAATAAAAACAATAATAATATTGTATTCTAATAACTATTTTTATGATATGTTCCAGGGGTAGCTTAAGTGGTGATTGAAGTAATGTGAAATTTGTTGAAATTGAGAGATATAAGGTTTAAATCCCATTGGTTGTGTGTATATCTTAATTTTACTTTCTTGCTTGAAATTGTATCTCGGAGGATTCATTCCTTCCTCCCATCCACTTGAGATAACCTTAATTGACAATATTATTATTATATATTAAGAAATGTGATTATTCAATTAATAAATTAAAATAATATTATAATATTGTTATAATAATAATAGTCATTATTAATAACATTGTTAATATGAACTTCCAAACTAATAATAATAATAATATAATAATTATTGATGATGATTAGCATTAATGTTCACTAAGACTAATATGGTCTATCTAACCTTAAGAAAGTAAGATATTAGTTGATATTATTTAATATTTTATTTCTATGATCTAAAAGAAGGGAGAGAAGAGGCTAATTTTGAAGTCATTCATCTATTTCTTCTTCTATTTTGTGAATTGGTTGCATAACAATTGGTATCAAAGCTTTATATTCTAGGGTTTCACTACTTCAAATGGGTCATCATGGAATTTTCGCTTTAACTCTTTTTATACGAAGCTTCAGAAGTTGAATTTAAAACCCACTAGATCTGAAATTGTGCTAAACCTTTTGTACGAATTTTAGATCTTGGTTCACTATATTTTCGGCTATATGATCCAAGGAAGTTAGGGTTTTTGCAGGCTCTAGAATTCCATCTCAAATGGGTGACCACATGATGAAATTTCAGACCTGGGAGATCCAAAATTATAGGGATAAAACAAATTCAATATTGAGCTCCTACAAAGCGAAAAAAAAGGTGTGTCTTCTTTTTAAAAAATTTCATAAGTTTTTTTTTGAAAATTTAGTTTGAAGTGATTCAGAGGGTATAGTGAAGCATAATTATCATTAATTGATGGCCCAGAGAAAGAAAATGGAAAACGCTCTACTATTAATCATGGAGAAGAGAAAGAAATGCAACATGATATATCAAAATTACGAGACCAAGTGCAACAAATTTCATTCCCACAAAAAGTAACAGAAGTTAAGATGGATGGTTTGAAGAATGGAATCAATGGTATAGAAGAAAAACTAAAAGGCAACATTGAAGATTTGAAGAAACACATGGAAGGTTTGAAGGGAGGTTTGACAAAGTTGCTACAAGAAATGCTTCCTAATGGCAAAAAGGTAGTAGATGAAACTCATGATGAGAAAAAAAGAAATGTTAATCATGATTTCATAGAATCTAACATTGGATTGAAGACACACCACATTCCAAAGATCAATATGAGGACATTTGATGGCAAGTATCTTTTAACACGGATACTATAGATGGAGTAATATTTCGATCTCCATAATGTGAAAAACACACAAAAGGTACACATTGCAACTTTATATTTGGAACCCAATCAGTTTGTATGGTATCGATGGCTTTTTTCTCATACAAAAACTGTCACTTGGTCAATTTTTATGGAGGAAAGGATAGCACATTATGAGAATACAAAGAGAAATGCCTTCTTTAGCCAATTGATAAATTTCAAAGAAAAAGATTCAATGGTGGAGCACATTGAGGACTTCCAAAAATTGAATATAAAGGTAAATGATATTCTAGAGGAGCATAGGATTGATGTCTTCATAGGGACTTTAAAGTATAACATCCAACATGAGGTTCATATTTGGGAACTCGATTCATTAGAGAAGAAATCCAAGTTGGCAAGAAAAATTGAAAGAAAAATTATGGCAATAAGGAATCCTACCACTCAAAACTATAAAGATGGAAGTGTTGTTACTCCTAGCCTTCCACAACCTACAAGGTTGACACCACAACAATTAGAAGGAAAAATAGAAAAAGGGCTTTGTTATAGTTGTGATAGAAAATATACTAAAGGTCATAAGTGTGGTGAGAAGAAATTAATTTACATAGATTTTGAAGAGGAGGAAGAAAAGGATCAAGAAACATCAAAAGAAAAGGATATACACTAAGAACCAACCCCAGAGAAAGAAGAAAGGAATATGACCATATGTTGTAACGAAATGGTACTTTATGGATATCATCCACCATCCATTACATCATCTTTAAGAAAAAATTTCTAAGGTTCAAGCAGTGGAAGATCACATCGAGAATCAACAACAATCTCTCCAAATCTTAAAGGATAACCTCACTTTGGCGTAGAATCAAATGAAACAACATGTAGATCAACATTGCAATGAAAGAAGTTTTGATGTAGGCAACTGAGTATTTTTACGTCTACAACCATACAAACAAATGTCTCTCAAGCAAGCTAAGAAGAATAATAAATTATCACCAAAGCATTATGGTCCTTACATGGTGTTGCAAAATATTGGTACTATGGTATAAAAATTGGAGCTTCTTGCATCTTCCTGAGTGCACCTAGTTTTCCATGTTTCATGGTTAAATAAGGTTATAAGTGACAAGCTCTCAGTTCAAACAATATTGTTGAAACTTGACAAGGCAGGAAAAATCATTTGGAACTTGAAGCAGTCATAGAATCAAATACCTACCAGCTACGAAAACAATCAATTTCAGAGTATCTCATCAAGTGGAAGAACTTACCTATTGAAGATTCCACATGAGAGGATGAGAATTTTATGCAAAAGCATCCATAACTACTCAAGCATGGAGGACAATACTTTTTTGGAGGAGAGGGGCATGTTAGGTCCCTACACTACTAGTGTAGCTCCTTATTGTTATTAGTGCAAACCCCTTATTGTATTGTTGTGCCCGTGTAATCCCCATATTGTTATTATTGTACCCGATAGAAGCCCATTATTGTTATTTTTGTGGCCTTACAATATTATTGTTATGTAGGGTCTGATTATATTGTGACACCTTATACTCCTATATATAGAAAGGAGGTCTTGTCATTTATATCATTAAAGAATTGTTCATTTGTATAATGTAAAGGAGGTTTCCCCCTCGAATAGGCTAATTTTGAAGTCGTTGATCTATCTCTTCTTTTATTTTGTGAGTCGGTTGCATAACATTTTGTATAAGGGTGGAGATGAAGGATTGGTTTTGGGTTTGGGATGGAGGGCTAAGTGAAATTCTTTTTTGATTTGAGAAGAGGGGTTGAAGTTGATTGGACGGATTTGGTTAGGTGGAGACATTAATTTTCAAAGTGTTGGGGACCAAAAATATAAATGCCTTGAGTCTCTAAGGTCTTAAGGACAACAACTTATTGTAAGATACATTTTACCATATAATTTTAAATAATGATTCAATGTGTAACTAGTATATTTTTCTTTGGACTCCTATTGACTTAGAGGGGGAATGGCATTCCTAGCACTCTAATCCCATATTTCATCCTTTCAAATCTCTCCCTATAATTATTTGATGGGGGGATTGGCTAGTTAGGAACAAGAAAATTTTCATGGATAAGGTTATGGTCCCTTCTCACATAATTGATGAGGTGTTCGTTATCTTAAGCCATTTACCCCAAGAAAAATATTGTATTTCCCCTAGGATGATTTCTCCTGAAAGTATTGACTTTACACATATGTGGGGTTATTTCGATAGAGCTTCCATAGGCAATGGCCATCAGTGTGGTGGTGGTTTTATTTTATTTCTCTCCCCTTCCCACTTACTTAAATTTAAGATGGGACTGGGTCCGAAATCAAACAATAAAGTATAACTTATTGCTTGTAAAATCTTCTCTTGTTTGTAAAAGAGAAAGGGTGATCATTTTACACATCTTTCGGGACTCAAATTTGTCCATCAACTGGCTCATTGGCATTATTTACTACAGGAACATTTACTCAGTCCTATTATTGAGGAGATTACTCGTGTTGCTAATTATTTCTCTTATTTCTCTTATTTGCAAATTTAAAAGGAAATGGACATTGAAGTAGACTTATTATCTAAGGATGCCCTTCATTTGGAAAAAGATATTTAGATCATAGTGGAGGAGATCAATGAGCAGTATGTGTAGTCTTCCAGTCACATTTATGGGGTTTAGTTTTTTATTTTCAGAAAATGTCATCTTTGATATCCCTAGACATGATATTTTTGAATATGTTTTTTGACAATGCATGCTACTAGATGTTTTTATCTCCAGTGGAATTCAATTTCACATAGATTCTAGTTTTTGACAACATTTATTACGTTCTAGGATGTTGGTCTTATTAAATGTATTCTATGATATATACAAGATGTCACCAACTTTGTACAGACTATTGTTATGATCTACCCTTTGGTACTTCTTCCTATTTATTGGCAATTTTTTTTAATGTAGCTTGGTTACTAGGGGAAATATTTGTATCTTATGAAAGTACACTAATTTGCAGTTGTTTTCTTTCCTTCATGAATACACTCCTAAAGTGTATATACAAAATTTAATTTTCATCATTAAATTATGAATGAAATTACACATCGTAATTTAATACCATTTTCATGATTATATATAACTTTAGACTTATTATTTTCCAAATCATTTATTTTAGTATTTTGAGGGAATTTATGATTAAATATTAGAACATGTTTTTACTTATATCTAAATGTTGGATGATATTTATGATGTTTATAGGCATATTCGAGGATTCCAACAAATCCATATTTGGGCACTAAGCATCAAATTCGAATTTCCTCTTCAAACTCTTGAAGATTTGAGGTAGATTTGAGATAATTATTCAATCACATTCAAAGGAGAAGAATCATGGAAGTTTTGATAAGTGTCTCCTATCAAAGCTATTATAAATTTGTGAGAGGATTTGTAGACATAATGATATGTTATTTTTAGAAATTTGGTTATACCTGCTTGAGAGAAAGTGGATCTGAATTTATTAGTTGTCTATACTCTTCTCAAAGCAACTCATGTATAAATAGGAGTGATTTCTCCATTGAGAGGAGAGGAAGGGAGGAGAAATTTAGAATTTATAATCATAATACTTAAAGAGATATCCTTGTAGCTAGACTTTAATCTTTTGGAGCTTGCTCTAAGCCTATTTCACTTAATAAGTGATGTTCAAATTTTCAATTTCTAGTCTGCTTGTTGAGCATTAGAGGGCCCCCTTTGCCAAGCATGAACGCTCTTTCCTTTCTTTGTTTATAAAGTAAGATTTCAATCGCTTTCATAGACTAGATTTTGATTGCTTTTATAGATTAAATTTACATGATTTCCTAGAATAAGTTTATATGGTTTCATAGAAATAGATTTCAAATTATTTCTAGATTAAATTTACAAGCTTCCATTGACTAAGATTACATGCTTTCATAGTTGAAGTTTTCATGCTTCCATAAATCATATTTACCTAATTTCATAAATTAAATTTCCAATGCTTTCCTAGATTAATTTTCCAATGCTTTCCTATATTAAATTTCTAATTATTTCTTAGATAAGGTTTCCATTGTTTTCCTAGATTAAAATTTCCTTTCATGTCAATTTACATTTGATAGAATTAAAATTTGAAAATTTTCATATATTTTTTCGTGCTCTTCATAAGTTTAAAAACTCATATTGATAATTTAATGTAACTAAATTCTAATGCAATTGAATTGACCGATATTTTTGGCATCATTGTCAAGGAAGTGCATATAGGATTTAGTTTCTAATTTTGGTTGCATTTAAATTACACAACTTGGTGGAGGAGAAACCGTAAGATGAAAGGTAAGAACCTCTGCATCACATAGTGAGGTTTGTTGGGTGTGTTATATTATTTCCACGACTAGCCCCACACGTAAATTCGAGGGCTTAGGGGAGGTAGGGTAGCCCCCCCTTTGTTGTGTTAGGCGTAGCGAGGGGGCTACAAGGGTGGAGACAACCTTCCCTTCGTTGCATCAGGTGCAGTAGGGGGGTCACAGGGGGGGGCGTGGAAGCCCCCCCCCTGTTGGTGATTTTGAGGGGATCGGTAGACCTCCTCTATGGGGTTTGGGGCATCACCCTAGGGAAAAAAATTGGACCCTATATTAGGTGTGAATACCTACTTATGGTTTTGTGCATGGGTTTTGCACATGGTTTTCGGAATGATGGTTTTCTACCCATGATATCTTTTAGATTCGGTCAAGGGAACTACAGTTATGTGATAATAAGGGGTTAATGGATTGGGATTCATGGATGCTTTGGCATGTATATATATGTATTGTGACATGGAAAGGAATATAATGACAAATCAATCTAGTAGGCCCAGTTTTGGAATCTAGAGGAAAATCTATGTGTATATTTGTTTTATGTTTTATGCTCTCGCCATTTTTTGTTTTATGTTTTTAAAATTCGTAAGAAAGTAATTTATGTATGGGGTTAAAACCTACATTTGGTATCAGAGTTTTTTTTTCTTCAAGGGGATGCCTTTGTTGCTGGGGGTTTTTTCTCGGACCTATGGTAGACCCTGTTCAGTGGAAGATCTACGATATCAATTCTTACGGTGAAAGAAGATGGTGAGTAGTGGAAAGATAATGATTGAGAAATTTAATGGTCGGATTTTTGAGGTGTGGAAACTCAATATGGAGGATCTGTTGGTGGATAAAGATTAGTGGATCATGGTATATCTGGGTACTAAACCAATGACAATGTTAGATGAAGACTGGGGGAAGTTGGATCGGAAAGAAAAGAGAAAAATACGATTATGTATCTCATATTATGTATTATTGAATGTATCAAGGGAAGCTACGACAAAGGCTTCGTGGGACTAGTTAGGGACTTTGTACCAATCTAAGTCTCTAGTGAAGAAATTGTTCCTACAGAAAAAGTTGTATAATTTGAGGATGAAGGATGGAGACTCAGCGACAAAGCATCTGAACACATTTAATACTACACGGTAAGCCAATTGTTATATATTGATTTTAAAATTTCAGATGAAGATAAGTGCGTCAATTTGTTTTGTTCTCTACCAAATTCGTGGGATAGTCTGGTTGTTTCAATAGGTAGCAATACAACTACCTTGAAGTTTGATGAAATAGTCTCATCCTTGCTATCGTAGGAAATGAGACAGAAAAATATGGAGGGCCAGAATGGAGATGCATTGTCTATACAAGGACGGTCCCAAAACAGAACAGAATAGAACAAAACAAGAAAAAGATCCTCGAGTGGGAGATCTAAATCTCAAGGAAAACCTGTAAAGGTGTACTAGAAATGCGAAAAGGAAGGACAGTTCAAAAAGTATTATAGATCTAAAGCTCCTAAGAAAGGAAAGGGATCTGATGATGCTCCTTCTACAGAGGCAAAAAACCACCTCAAATGAAGGTGGGGATGTGTACTTGGCTTCTTCTTCAAGTAGACATGTAGATCATGAGGCATGGTTGATTGACTCAGGTGCATCCTTTCACTTCACTCCCCATAGGGAGTGGTTCTGCGAATATGAGAAATATGATGGTGGTGATGTCTTCTTAGGGGATGACAAGAAGGCTAGAATATTCAAACACATAAAAGCCAAGTTGAAGTTGCAATGTGGAAGGATTAGAACACTTCTGAGTTTTCTACATATTCCTGCATTGACCAGAAATTTGATTTATGTAAGAAAGTTGGATGATGTAGTTGTAAAAACCATGTTCGAGAAAGATACCTGCAAAATGGTTCGAGGAGTACCGGTATTGATGCGTGGATTTTGGATTGCAACTCTTTACAAGCTTCTAGGTAGCAACGTTATTGATGGGTGCAATAGTTATATGGTTCCTGAAAGTGGAGCATAAAACCTTATGGTCTATAGAGAAAATACTATGCTATGGTATCAAAGGCTTGGACATACTAGAGAGAAGAGCCTTCAAATACTTCATGGTAATGGCATGGTAGAAGGTATGTCTAATTTCTCTTTGTATTCCAATTTTTGTGAACAATGTGTATATGGGAAGAAAAATCGGGTGAGTTTCCCCTCTGGTGCTAAAAGGGTGAAAGGGATATTAGAGCTTGTGCACAGTGATTTGTTTGGACCTGTGTTAGTTCCATCACTCAATAAGTTTGTTTACTATGTATCATTCATAGACGACTTCTCAAGGAATACATGGATATATTTTCTCAGGAAGAAATCTAAAGTCTTTGACAGGTTTAAAGAAATTAAGGCTTTAGTGTAACAACCTCGGAATTAAAAACATACAACTAATTAGATTAATCATGCGATTTATAATCAACATGCAATTTATCAACTATTTAACATCGAATTTCGAAAATATGAGCAGAGAAAACTTACGTGTGGCGATGATATTCCTTACTTGTGATTTCGGAGTTGAATGTTATTTGAATCCTACTAACCACAACAAAGTTTTGGGGGTGACTCTCCACCCAACCGCAGGCTTAGTTTCACAAAATCTTGCTACAACTGGCCACCCCGAGCCCTCAATCAACGTACTACTGCCAGCGATTCCTTTTTATCACAACATTTTTCTTCCAAGAGAATGGATGATGGAATCATGGAATGATCTCTCAGCTTCCTCACCGTCTATTAAATAGAGAAAACATTGGAAGGGGAACTGCATGCACACATTCCATGTGTCAACATGCAACTTTTGTTTTTTTATTATAAATCTAACTTGATTTAGTAATTCTCTTAATATAATTTTTTTCTTATTTTATTACTTTTTACTTTTTGATAAATTTACTTAGTTTTACTATTTTTATAGTTCTCTTAATTTAACTCTTTCTTATTTTATTTTACTTTTTGTTATCTTTACTTATTTTTACTATATTTATAGTTTATTTTTATTTTTATTTATTTAGAACTCTAGTATCATTATTTACTATTTTATTTATTTATTATTATTATATTTTCTTCATTATTTATTATTTATTTACTATTATTATATTTTATTTATTGTTTATCATTTATTTTCTTATATTTTAATATTATATTATATTATTTATTATTTTTATTATTATTGTGTAAATACTATATGTTCTCATGATGACATGCATTTTGGAAGTATACATTTGATTAAGTTCTGGGCATGTATTTTTGGAAAAGCCCCTTTTTGTGAGCCTGGTTGAGTGCCCATTGAGTGGTATATACATATGGCTGATTCTATTTATGTAATGTAATGTCTTCTTAAAACCTAAAAGCTATGAAAGGGAACATATGTAAATGCAAGTATTTTCACCAAAACAATTGGTTCAAATGGAACCGAAAAATATGAATTATTGAGAATCTTTATTCAACTTGGATAATATAGTTGGAGACCAATCGACTCGATGGGCGTGCTGCAAGGTATTTATTGGGGATTAGTAATTGGACATATTTAACCTGAAACCCATTAAAATCCTGAGTAATATTTATTAAAAACTAACCAACCAACAAATTGGTCACGATTTCAAAACCCAATCCACTTGTTAAACATAGCCAAAGTTTCAATTATCAGTAATGAACAACATTACTAAATCAATTACATGAACATAACCGCAATACTTTTCAATACATATTTCGAACAAAAGCCGTAGAAATTAAGCTCGTAAAACCCTACATTTCAAAGTGAAACCCTAAGTACAATTTGTTTTTGTTTATCAGCATGACTAGCAGAGGGAATATGGATTTCAAGTCGGCGATCACCTATGGTACTATCTACTTGGGGTGGAGGAGCAACTAAGGGACAAAAACCTTTGCCTATTCCTACATCAGTTATTTCATCCCAACTTACTAGCTAGCATTGGAATGGGACTTATTTTGTTCGGTTGGGCACTATTGGAATCGACAGTTCCTCTGGTCTCAGTTGGGGATAAGACTAGTGGAGATTATAACATAATGTTATTTCCTAATAAAAACAATTAATTAAATGAGCTGAAGATAAAAGAAAAAACGAATTTATTTGCATATAAAAATTCTTTAAAAGTAAAATTTATATGTATCAAATTTGAAGTGGCAAAAACCTTTTTACATGCATGTCTCATGCCATCTATGAAGTTATATCATAAGGTTTCATTTTTATTTTTAAATATATATTTCAGTGTATGCATGCAATTAAAAATCAGTACACTAAAAAATATTAATAGGGATGAAAGATAGAAGTAATTTTGGTCTTTATATGAACTAGAAGTTGGGTTGGGAATTTGAGCTTTGTTTCGCTAGTAAAATTAATCACTAGAGCAATAAAAACTATAAGAAGATATGCAAAACCAATTATAACTAAAAATTTATGTTTAATAAGGCATTAGATGTTAGCTAAAGAAGAGTTTTATATATTTTGTTATTGATTAAATGGACAAAATAGTGCCAAATTCACAAGCAATTATATTCAACTATAATAAACTTAAAGTAATTTGCAACTTAAATACAAATATAAATAACATATAATTATACAAGGGCTTATAGGTTTCAAGAGTTGGATTGAACACAAAATATAAAATTTAGATATTAGATCATTTTTTATTTATTTTTCTACATTAAAATGCCCATAGGCCCTAAGGGTTGAGCCTAGCCTCTAATACCATATGTAACAACCCCGAAATTAAAAACATGCAACTAATTAGATTAATCATGCAATTTATAATCAACACACAATTTATCAACTATTTGACATTGAGCAGAGACAACTTACCTGTGGCGATGATATTCCTTACTTGTGATTTCGGAGTTGAACATTATTTGAATCCTGCTAACCGTAACAAAGTTTTGGGGACAACTCTCTACCCAACCGTAGGTTTACTTGCACAAAATCTTACTACAACTGGCCACCCCGAGCCCTCAATCAACGTACGACTACCAGGGAATCCTTTATCTCACAACATTTTTCTCCCAAGAGAATGGATGATGGAATCATGAAATGATCTCTCATCTTCCTCACCATCTATTAAATAGCGAAAATATTGGAAGGGGAACTACATGCACACATTCCATGTGTCAACATGCAACTTTTATTTCTTTATTTTAAGTTTAACTTAATTTAGTAATTCTATTAATACAATTTTTTTTCTTATTTTATTCCTTTTTACTTTTATATAACTTTACTTTTTTTTACTATTTTTATAGTTTATTTTTATTTTTATTTATTTAGAACTCTAGTATTTTTATTTACTATTTTATTTATTTATTATTATTATATTTTCTTCAATATTTATTATTTATTTACTATTATTATATTTTCTTTATTGTTTATCATTTATTTTCTTATATTTTAATATTATACTATATTATTTATTATTTATATTATTACTAGGGGACATTATATTTAGTGGAAAACCAGACAAAGGAGAAGATAAAGGTGTTGAGGACAGATAATGGTGGAGAGTTCTGCAACAATGAATTTGAAGAGTTCTATAAGAAGTTTGGTATAGCATGACATAAGTCTACTCCATACATGCCTGAGCAAAATGGAGTTGCAGAAATAATGAATAGGATGTTGATGGAAAAGGAAGGAAGCATGTTGTTGGGTCCCTATAATACTAGTGATTACCCCATTACTATTGTAGTTATACCCCTTATTAATATTTTTGTGCCCCTATTGCACCCATATTGTTATTACTGTGCCCCATAGAATCCCTCTATTGTTATTTTTGTGGCTTTATATTATTATTGTTAGGTCGGCTGGATTATATTGTGACTCCTTAGACTCCTATATATAAAAAGGAGGTTTTGTCATTTGAATCATCCAAGAATTGTTCATTTATGTAATATAAATGAGGTTGCCCCCTCGAAGAGGCTGAATTCTAAGGCGTTGATCTATCTTTTCTATCTTTTCTTGAGCTGGTTTCATAACATTTGGTATCAGAGCTTTGGATTCTAGGGTTTCGCTGCTCCAAACAAGTCATCGTGGCATTTTCGCTGTAACTCTTTTCTTGCAACGTTTTAGAAGTTTCAAAAGAAACCCATTTGAGAAGAAACCATTATGAGCTGCGGGTTCGAATTTCATAGCTTTTTGCACTATATTTGTGGAGATATGATCTGAGGAAGTTGGTTTTTTTGCAGACTCCTGAATTACATTCCAAACAGGTGACCTGGGGAAAATCGTCATAACTTTCTCTCTGGGGATCGGATTAAAATTTTGTAAGAAGGTACAAAAAGAGGATGGACTTTAGTTTCTTTTATGCATTTTTCAGATCCAAAGGTCGAAACAATGACTCGTGGCACGTCGTACAAGTTCGCTCTACTGAACTAGTATATAATCAAGTCACTGTGGGAGATTTCACATAACTCTTCCTTGGAGAATCCAATTTTGGTCAGACTTGTGGCATTGGAAAGAGGAAGCAGAAGGCTACTACAAGTCGCAATTTCAGAACTGGAGGATCTGAATTTACAAAGATACATCAGATTCAATATCAGGCTTCTACAAAGTGAAAAAAGGTGTGTAGTTTTTTTAAAATTTTTGCGTAAGCTTGGTTTGAAGGAATTCAAAGGGCATAGTAAAGCATTATTATCGGTAACTGATGCCCCGAGGAAAGAAAATGCAAACACCTAGTAAGGAACCTGAAAGCTCTAGCATGACTCATGAAGAAGAGGAAGAAATGCTACATGATATATCAAAATTACAAGAACAAGTGCAACAAATGTCACGCTCACAAAAGCTAACAGAAGCTAAGATAAATGGCGTGGAATCTAAGATAAAGGGAATGGAAGCTAAGATGGATGATTCGAAGACAGATTTGAAGAGAGACATGGCAGATTTGAAGACAGATTTGACAAATTTTCTACAAGAAATACTTACTAATGGTGAAAAGGTTGTAAAGGAAACTCATGATGTGAACAAAAGAAATGTTTATCATGATTCCATAGACTCTAATGTTGGATCGAAGACCTACCATATTCCAAAAATCGATATGAGGAAGTTTGATGGCAAGGATCCCGCCACATGGATATTACAGATGGAGCAATTCTTCGATCTCAATAATGTGCAAAACACACAAAAGGTACGTATGGCAACTTTATATTTGGAACCAAATCAGTTTGTATGGTATCAATGGCTTTGCTCTCGTAAACAATTTATCACTTGGGCAATTTTTATGGAAGAATTGATAGCACATTATGAGGATACAAAAAGCAACACTTTTTTTAGCCAATTGATAAGTCTCAAACAAAAGGGTTCAATAATGGAGCACATTGAGGAGTTCCAAAAATTGAACATAAGGGTAAAAGATATTCCAGAGGAGCATAGGATTGATGTGTTCATAGGGTCTTTAAAGGATAATATCCAACATGATGTTCGCCTTTGGGAACCTGATTCATTAGAGAAGGCATTCAGGTTAGCAAGAAAAATGGAAAGCAAAATTATGGCAACCAGGAAGCATACCACTCACAACTATAAAGACGGAAGTGTTGTTGCCCCTAGTCTTCCACAACCTATAAGGTTGACACCACAACAATTGGAAGAAAAAAGAGCAAAAGGGCTTTGTTACAGTTGTGATAGCAAATACACTAAAGGTCATAAGTGTGCTGAGAAGAAATTATTCTACATAGATTGTGAAGAGGAAGAAGAAAAGGAGCAAGAAAGGTCAAAAGAAGAGGATATACTCCAGGAACAAAGCCTAGATGAAGAAAAAATAAATCCGACCATATCTTGTAATGCATTGGCGGGAATTACCACTCCTCAAACCATCAAGATAGAAGGACAAATCAAGAAGAAAAAGGTAATAGTGTTGATTGATTCAGGAAGCACCCACAATTTTATTCATTGTAAGGTAGCAAAAGAATTGAATTGCTTCCTATATCCAGCACCAGAGTGTCAAGTGATGATTGCAAATGGAGGAACAATAAATTGCTCTGGAAAGTGCCATAATATCAAGCTATCCATGGGAGAATATGTATTGACTAGCCCAATGCTTTCCATTCCAATGGGAGGTGTTGATGTTGTACTAGGAGTCCAATGGCTACAATCCTTGGGTACAATAGCTTTTAATTTTCAAGAACTTTTCATCAAATTTTCTACGGAAGGAAAGGAAGTTGAATTAAGGGGTATTGCAGGGAAACCAGGAAAGATAATCAGCTCTAATGGTATGACAAAGCTTCTAAAAAAGGAGCAAAGAGGTGTAATTGCACAATTATGTTCGCTAGATGTTTCCACATCAGAATCATCTATTTCTCCAGATCTCCAAAAAGTCCTGGACAATCATTCCAAGGTATTTGAGACTCCCAAAGGTCTCCCACCTATGCGTGATCATGATCATGCTATTCATCTGATTCCAGGAAGTGTTCCTCCAAACATCAGGCCGTACAGATATCCCTATGTCCAAAAGAGTGAAATTGAACGTATGGTTGCAGAAATGCTAGAGGCTGGTATAATTCAACCGAGTCAAAGTTCTTTCTCTGCTCCAGTAGTATTGGTGCACAAGAAGGATGGATCATGGCGCATGTGTCCGGATTATAGGGAGCTCAACAAGCTCACTATTAAAGATAAGTTCCCCATTCCTGTCATTGATGAATTACTGGATGAATTGCATGGATCAATTTACTTCACCAAGTTGGATCTTCGTTCAGGATATCATCAAATCAGAATGAAGACTGAAGACATTCCGAAAACAGCATTTAGAACTCATGAGGGTCATTATGAATTTTTGGTCATGCCTTTTGGCCTTACCAATGCACCTTCAACATTTCAAGGTTTGATGAATTCAATTTTCAAACCATTCCTTAGAAAATTTGTGTTAGTATTTTTTGATGATATACTAATCTACAGCAAGTCTTGGAAGGATCATGTTGAACATGTTGACAAGGTGCTACAACTATTGGAGGAGAAACAATTATATGCAAAAAGATCCAAATGTTTCTTTGGAGTCCAGGAGGTGGAATATCTGGGTCATATTGTATCTCATGAAGGAGTTAAGGTAGACCCTAGCAAAATTAAAGCCATTAAGGAATGGAAAATCCCCACATCCATAAAGCATCTGCGAGGATTTCTTGGGTTGACAGGGTATTATCGCAAGTTTGTTAAGAATTATGGGAGAATAGCAGCACCTCTAACAACATTATTGAAGAAAGATGCATTTTCATGGACTCCGGAAGCAACAAAGGCCTTTGAACATCTTAAAGAGGCAATGTGCCAAGCACCGGTCTTAGCTACACCGGACTTCACAAAAACCTTTATTGTGGAATGTGATGCTTCAGGAAATGGAATTGGTGTTGTTCTAATGCAAGATGAAAGACCCATTGCTTTTGAAAGTCGTCCAATCAAGGGAAAGTTTTTAAGCAAAGCTATTTATGAGAAGGAAATGTTGGCAATACTCCATGCACTTAAGAAATGGCGACCCTACCTAATGGGAAGACACTTCAAGGTAAAAACGGATCATGATAGCCTTAAATACTTTTTAGAACAAAGATTATCCTCTGAAGAGCAACAAAAGTGGGTCACAAAGATGTTGGGTTATGACTTTGAAATCATCTACAAAAAAGGGAAGCAAAATGTGGTGGCAGATGCACTCTCAAGAAAGGATGAGGATGTGGAAGCATTGTTGTGTGCCATTTCTATTATCCAACCAGATTGGATAAATGAAGCAAGGGAGGAATGGAAGAATGACGAAGAAGTGTGGGCACTTATTCGAAAGTTACAACAAGATTCCAGTACGTCTGATACATTTAGCTGGAAAAATGATTCGTTATGGTACAAAGATCGCTTATACCTCTGTAAGAATTCCCAGCTAAAACAAAAGATTCTTATGGAATTGCACACTTCTCCCTTAGGAGGGCACTCAGGATTTTTAAAAACTTACCACAGGGTTAAGAAGGAATTTTTTGGGATGGCCTTAAATCAGATATTCAAAAGTTTGTGGCAGAATGTTTGGTTTGCCAACAAAATAAAGTTGAAACAATTAAGACACCAGGTCTATTACAACCTTTATCCATTCCAAGCCAACGTTGGGAGGAGGTTTCAATGGATTTTATCACAGGTTTACCCAAGTCTGAGGGAAAGAGTGTCATCATGGTGGTAGTTGACAGACTTACCAAGTATGCACACTTTTGTGCATTATCACATCCATTTAAAGCCAGTACAGTTTCTACTGCATTTATGGAAACAATTCAAAAGCTACATGGAAACCCAAAGATTATTGTAAGTGACAGAGATCCCATTTTCACTGGAAATTTTTGGACAAAATTATTTTCTTGTCTTGGTACTCAGTTAGCTCATAGCTCATCTTATCATCCTCAATCTGATGGGAAAACTGAGATAGTAAACAAATGTTTGGAAGGATATCTTCGTTGCTTTGTATCTGATAAACAGACACAATGGGTCAAATGGTTGCCTCTGGCTGAATGGTGGTATAACACTTCCTTCCATACAGCAACAAAAATGACCCCATTTATGGCACTTTATGGGTATCAACCACCATCCATCACATCATATTTAAGAGAAAATTCTAAGGTTCAGGCAGTGGAACATCACATCGAACATCAACAACAAGTCCTCCAACTCTTAAAGGATAACCTCGTGTTGGCACAGAATAGAATGAAACAACAGGCAGATCAACATCGCAGTGAAAGAAGTTTTGATGTAGGTGATTGGGTATTCCTACGGCTACAACCATATAAGCAAATGTCCCTCAAGCAAGCTAAGAAGGATAATAAATTATCACCAAAGTATTATGGTCCGTACAAGGTGTTGCAAAAGATTGGTACTATGGCATACAAATTGGAGCTTCCTGCAGCTTCTCGATTGCACCCAGTTTTCCATGTTTCATGTTTAAAGAAGGTTATAGGCGACAAGCTCCCAGTTCAAACAATATTGCCAGAACTTGACGAGGAAGGAAAAATTATATTGGAACCGGAAGCAGTCACAGAAACAAGAACTCGACAGCTACGAAATCGATCAATTTCAGAGTATCTTATCAAGTGGAAGAACTTATCCGCTGAAGATTCCACATGGGAGGATGAGAATTTTATGCAGAAGTATCCAGAACTACTCAAGCGTTGAGGACAACACTTTTTTGAAGGAGAGGGGCATGTTGGGTCCCTATAATACTAGTGATTACCCCATTACTATTGTAGTTATACCCCTTATTAATATTGTTGTGCCCCTATTGCCCCCATATTGTTATTACTGTGCCCCATAGAATCCCTCTATTGTTATTTTTGTGGCTTTATATTATTATTGTTAGGTCGGCTGGATTATATTGTGACTCCTTAGACTCCTATATATAGAAAGGAGGTTTTGTCATTTGAATCATCCAAGAATTGTTCATTTATGTAATATAAAGGAGGTTGCCCCCTCGAAGAGGCTGAATTCTAAGGCGTTGATCTATCTTTTCTATCTTTTCTTGAGCTGGTTTCATAACACATGCTCAGTGGTGTCGAGTTAGGATAGGAATTATGGGCAGAGGCGGTGGAGACTGCATGCTACTTGGTTAATAGATCACCTTCATCAGTGTTGGAGGATAAGTCTCCGCATGAGGTATGGACTAGTAACACACTCTTTCATTCAAATCTGAGGGTATTTAGCTGTGATGCATCTGTACATGTTCCAAAGGAGAAAAGAACCAAGTTGGATAATAAATCTGATAGGTGCATCTTTATTGGGCATAAGGATAGTTTAAAAGGTTATAAGCTTTGGAACCTAGAAACAAGGAAGGTTGTGTATAGCCGATATCTGGTGTTTAGAGAGGCGAAATATGTTATTTAACATGAACTCCTACCAAAGGAATTTGAGAAGATGGAGTTTGAGCTAAAGGAGGAAGAATCGGACTCTACAACAGAAGAGGAATCAGAAGATGAAGGGGAACAAACTCCAGTTGTGAGAAGATTAGTTCGAGAAAGAAGGAAGCCAGAAAGGTATAGTTCATCTACTTTATGTTCAAAATATGCTTTATCTATAATTTACCGATGATGATCCCAAAAATGTTAGGGAAGCAGTAGATTTAGAAGATCAGAAACTTTGGAAAGAGGCCATGGTTGATGAAATGGCATATTTGCACAAAAATTATTCTTCGGATCTGGTGGAGTTGTCGGCTAGAAGGAAACCCATTGGTAGTAAATGGGTGTTTAATAAGAAGATGAATTCAAAAGGAAAGGTGGAGAAATACAAAGCTCGGTTGGTAGCAAAAGGTTATTCCTAGGTGCAGGGAATCCATTTTGGTGATATTTTTTCTCCTATTGCTGAGGTAGCTTCTGATAGATTACTTTTATCTATTGCTACTACTTTTGATTTTGAGATAGAATAGATGGATGTGGAGACAACATTTCTCCATGCGGATCTGGAAGAAGAGATCTACATGAAGCAACCTGAAGGCTTTGTAGTGAAGGGTAAGAAAGAACTAGTATGTAGGCTAAAAAGGTCTCTATATGGGTTAAAACAGTCACCAATGATGTGGTATCAAAAATGTGATACATATCTATATCTATATCTATATATATATATCTATATCTATATCTATATCTATATCTATATCTATATCTATATCTATATCTATATCTATATATATATATATATATATATATATATATATATATATGGGGACTTGGCTTCACCAGAAGAAAAGAGGATCATTGTGTGTATTTTGAATTGATTAGTGACCATGTTACTTATCTGGTCTTTTATGTAGATGATATCTTGTTGATTGGAAATGACAAAGAAATTATCCAGGATTTGGAGACTCAATTGTCCTCCAAATTCGACATGAAGGATCTTGGTGCTGCAAACTATATTTTCTTCATGGAAATTAAATGATATCGGGCAAAGAGGAAGCTCTGGTTAAACCATAGGAAGTATGTCGAGACAATACTATATAGGTTTAATATGCATGATAGTAAACTAGTGAAGGTTCCTATTCCTGTAGGTGTAAAGTTATCTGTTGAATAGTGTCTCAAGACACAAGAAGAGGAAGAGGGCATGTCTCCATACACAAGTGTAGTTGGAGCCTAATGTATGTAATAGTCTATACTAGACCAAACATTGCACCTGTAGTGGGAGTATTGAGCAGGTTTATGTCAAAAGCATGGAAGGACCATTTGACAAAAGTGAGGCGGGTTTTCAGGTGTTTTTCTGGCACTAATGATTATGGTCTATGCTATCAAGGAAGACCAGGATTGGATATAGTTTTGGACATTCATGGCTTTTTTGATACAAAATGGGTTGGAGATCTGGATCAAAGAAGATCTACAAGTGGTTATGTCTTTAACCATTTGGAAGTGCAATTAGTTGGATGACTAAGAGACAATCTGTAGTCGAACTTTCAACTACAGAGGCAGAATACAGGGCAGCCACTCATGCAAGAAAGGAAGCAGATTGGTTGTAGATATTGTGTTCAAGTATGGGGTTAGTACAGTGAGTTATAAGGATAGACTATGACAACCAGAGTGAAATTTTCTTGGAAAAGAACCCTACTTATCATTCAAAGACAAAGCGCATTGATGTTCAGTATCACTTTGTGAGAGATTTGGTTGAGGAAAAAAAGGTGTTGTTGGTAAACATGGACACTTTGAAGAATATTGTAGATGCATTAACAAAGTCTGTGAGCACTGAGAATTTTTCTTGTTGTAGAGAAACAATGGGTGTTGTAGGGCTGTACCAATGACTAAGCTCTCTTGTGACCCCCTATGTGGAAAGAAAACAACAAGTGGGAGAATGTTGGGTGTGTGTTATATTCTTTCCACAACTATTGGGGCAACACCCTAGGAAAAGCAAATTTGACCCTATATTAGGTGCGCAGACCTATGTATGGTTTTGTGCATGGCTTTTGCACATGGTTTTGGGCATGATGGTTTTTTTCCCATGGTATCTTTTAGATTTGGTCAACGAAACTATGGTTATGTTCTAATCCAAGGTTAATGGATTGGGGTTTATGGATGCTTCGGCATGTATATATATGTATTGTAACATTGAAAAGAATATAATGGAAAATCAATCTGGTAGTCCCGGTTTTGGGATTTAAGGGAAAATCTCTTTGTATATTTGTTTTATGTTTTATGCTCTCACCATTATTTATTTTATGGTTTTAGAATTTGTGTGGAGGTAATTTCTGTAAAGAGTTAAAACCTACAAGGTTTCTCCAAATCCTTGATTATTCCTTTCTTGCAAGTGTGGTGTGTTCTTCTATTACAAAAGTAGTTTAAAATTATTATTTTTGTGTGTTTTAAGAGTTGATATTGATCCATTTATGGGAAAGAGATCTAGACCATCAAAGAAACTAAAATCATGGTCAAACATTTCTTGGAAAGCAAGGACAAAATTGAAGATTGGTTCCAAGCAGTGACTAGACCACAACATTCCTCTATTCTTCAACAAATCTTGGGACCAAATCCAAATTTACTACTGGTCTCTCATGTCCTAGTGGACATTGACGTATATTTTTCAACGTTGGATATGAGCATACTAGAGATTTTGATCTGTAAATGGATTCACTATAAATACAACTATAGTTGACTCAAGTTTTTATTTTTCGAAATAGAGTAGGATAGAATAAAGAAATAAAACCAAACTTGGTAGTGTTTTTGAGTTTTTGAAGTTTTTGTTTTGAAATTTGATTTCATTTATTTCTTGGAAATTTTCATTTGGTGGTGCAGTAAGAACCACCTTTTTCACTAACAATTGGCAAGAACATCTACAAGAGTCTAGGGACATTTATGAAGTACAAAAACAAGTAGAGTTTCAAGAGCTAAAAAAA
The DNA here is from genome assembly GCA_031772625.1 of Pinus tabuliformis. NCBI lineage: Eukaryota > Viridiplantae > Streptophyta > Pinopsida > Pinales > Pinaceae > Pinus > Pinus tabuliformis. The sequence continues at coordinate 1,377,646,697 of CM062805.1, read as the reverse complement.
TTGAGGTCTGAGATAAATTCTTCTTATTATGCTTTTCAAATTTCAGATTTCAAATATATAAAGAATTGTTGAAGTTCCTGAGTATGCTCTCTTCCTGAGCCTAGTTATGATCTGGAAGATCAGAAAAGAAAAATTAGATATAAGTTAGCTTTGTAATATCTACTTTTATTTGAAATTTCACAATATAATTCGCAAATAGTCCAAGCAGCAGGGACATGTGGGATTAAAAGCGAGAGACAGTGGAGATCAAAGTTGGCTCGGCCCGCCCTTCCCTTCGTAGAGACAGGGAGGTAGGGTTCCATTTCCTCTTCTTTAACAAACCAAAGGAAGGTAGCAGAATGGGATGATATGTAGTGGTTATTATGCCATTCCTATAACGGACGCGGGAGTTAGCTATTCATCCAGTGCACTAATTGGATGGTGTATATAGAGGGAGAGGATGGCGCGGGATCGAATGGACTAGACCTATTCGTAATGGTGTCCCAATTCAACTAGGGTCCAACGTCATTGATTGGACCGAGAGGAACCCATAAATATGCCTTGTGTGGGGGGGGAGATGCGGCCAACCTGTTGCACTCGATCGGATTCAACAGGCGCCACTTGTTAATACATGGGTAATAGACGAAGACGGGAGAGTGGAACGTGGACCGACTCTGGATCTAAAGAAATAACGAGGAGACCTAAATTTACTATTGATTTTTTGTCAAGGCTTAAATTTGGATCTCCAACTTACTTTTGTTTCAAAATATGCTGAAGTGATTTCTTGAATTTTATTTTAAAAAAATTAAAAAAACTCGTTCTTTGCTTTATTATAAAATAAAAAAATAAAATAAAAAATAACCCAAAAAATAACAAATAAATAAATATATATCTATATATATAACATAAGAAAATGAGATAATTATTAGAAAAAGATAAAACACAAAACAATTAAAAACAAAATACAATAAAAACAAATAACAAAAACAAAAAATAAAGTAAACTATGTATAAAACTCACGATGCACATAAAACAAAAATCATACACTAAAACAACCACCACTCATAACACATAATACAAGATCACTCATTGGTACAATGCAGTGGTGAAACCACGCAATTATACCTGGAAAATCCAGCTTTTTTGTTGTTGTTCAGGCTTTGGTTGTAAAACCTGCTATAAAAAATTATAATATGATTTCAATCAGAGCTCTAAGCTAGGCTGCAATTGTTTATTTGTATAACAGTTGGGCAGAAAACAATTGCATTTATTTGGTTAGATAGGAAGAGTTTGGATTTATATAAAATATCTCCGTGGACCTTTAACGAGTGATGTGTGGCTGCAATTTTTGAGTTGTTTAGATTCATGGGTGAAGATTGTAGGATTAATCCTACCCTATGCTTCATTTTTTCAAATATACATATTTATCAATTATAAAAATTTAACAATAATTCCCACCATTGCATGTCATGTCACAAGTAAGTCACTTAGTACAATGGTAAGGTGTTCCATTTGTGTAGATAAGTTCATAAGTATGACTCCCATGGTAGACCATCATGTTGTGAATAAATATTTTTCTAAACAAAACTAGGCTACCATGTGGCAGCCACTTGTTGGTCCATATGGCAACACATCATTGGTCCATGTGGTTGCCCAAGATTTTCCCATGTGGTAGCTTATGATTAGCCTAGGATTAGTTCATGTTAACAATTTCCTAGTAACTTCCAACTTATCCTATCATGTCACCCTGCCATGTCAGTAGTCCACATCACCTTGCCATATCAACATCCTAGTCATGTACCGTCATCACCATACAATCCAAATGGAATTCTCTAGTGCTGCTATGTAGCACTCTATGGATGCCACGTGGCACCCATACACAACATTTTTAATTGTTTCCCAAAAACTTCAGATGGCCATAACTTTCTCATATGACGTCTATTTGAGGTGATTCAAGCATCGTTGGAAAGGTCTCGATGAGATACACATCATGGAAACATTTTCATTGGCATTTGAAACTATCAAAAAGTGGTAATGCTTTTCAATTTTATAGTAGCTAGACTTGGAAAAATCATTAGATCATTAAAACATGTTTCTGCTACAAATTTTCTTTAATCTTGTTTTTGAATCACTTAAATTGAATACCAAACGAACAATTTATCAACAAAATGTTAATGGGTAGTGCAATATGCATCATTTACTTACAGGTAAAAAGTGAATTTCATTTTTATTTATCTTTCTCATATTTCTTTTATTATCACTATTTGTGAATTCTTTACATATATATAAAATGAAGAGAGATTGATCACCTCTCTCCCTTGATAATCTTACATTTTATTGCAAATCAATGTTAATTTTTTGCAGGGTCCAAAATGATCAAAGAAAATCATTCTATGCACAAGAGGCTTTCAAAGACCATATTCTTTTTAGAAAATCATGGAGAAGTCAAGTTCATTTCATGTCAGATTACATCCATCATGCCATTTCTACTAATTCATTTTCCTCCCTTTAAGCTTAATAGTCCATCCATGATTGCAATACATATTTGCATCATCCTACTACTACCATATCATGAATTCAAAACTTATTTTCCCTTTGCAATTTTCATACTTTCCTGCATCACCATTATTCACCTCTAACCCTTGAATAAAGTCATTTAGCTCACTTACCATGCTGAGTTACCACATTGTCTTGTTTCTTTTTTCCAAATAATGTTTGTGTGATAATACAAATATTTAATCTATCTAAATCATTACTTTATACTAGTGTTATATGGTGGGGGATTCATTAAGGCCCTCCTTCTAACAAATTTTGATCCATCAACTTTAGCACATTATCTAGGTTCGAGACTAGAGATATTTTTAGTACCTTGAGGCTTCCATGTATTAATGGAAAGTTCTCTCACCAATAAATAGTGGGAATACATTAATGTCCCATGTGTTGAAAATAGCAACAAGGAATGATAAAATAGAAATGCTAAAAATAGCATTGCTATAAATAGCATTTTGGGATAGATTCCAATTTTAGTTAGTCCCTGCACTAAAATTGAGAATTAAAATTTTAATCTGATCTTTGCAACTATTTGTAAAATAATTAATTAATTCATACTGAGTTAATTAGTTGTAGGAAATCAAACATGAAGTCTATGTGAATACATGAAGTCTATGTGAATACATGCAGTAGTTTCTCCACTGATTGAGGAAGTTATCCCTTGATTAAGGAGATTAGGATGAGATGTACTTTGAGTTGTAATTTGTTAGCTTAGTTATCTGAGTTAAGTCCAGTTAGATTAGTTCCAATAGTTTGTGGAACTAATTGTGAGTTCAGTTAGTTAATGCATGCATGCATGTAACTGATGCACTTCAAATAACTGAATATTCTCTCATAAATAACTCATGCATGTCAGCTCAGTCAAAGACCCAGTTGAGATCAGATGATGGGACAATGTACTATCAGTTGGATGATTTTTTCCTATATAGGAAACTCATCCATGCAGAAGGAATTTCGCAATTACTTCTGAGTTTGGTGAGTTGTGTGAGAGATGAATTCACACACGTGGCGGCATTGGACCCCAGGAGAAACTGCGCAAGGATATAGGAGGCTTGGAGGGCTAAGGGAAGGCATATGTTATGTCTATTCAGTCTATAAGCAGCATTGTAGGATTGTACTGAGAGCTAGATAGCTTTTGAGCTAAAGCTTTGTGTAATCCAGACATATTTCCAGTTGTATGATATTACAGAGATCGGGGTTTTAGGTTGAGGCTTTCCCCAGAGTATTCTTCTGTGTTCATGTGTGATTTCTTTCTCATTCTCAGTTATATGTGTTCTTATTGATCTTGCTCATATTTGATTAAGCTTCCGCAAAGTTTTTTGTAGAAGTAGATCTTTTATTTTGCTTTAGTATATTGCATAATCTATTGATCTACAGTGGGAAATTCTACATGGTATTAGAGCAAAGGTGATCAAAGGAGAGAAAAGTATACAAAGAAGGGAGAAGTTCGAAGTTTGAAGTTCCTAATTATAGAATTCGAATTCTTATCACATCTCAAATTTCACCAATGGAATTCAACGGTTTAAGACTCGAGTATTCCCTTGATGGTAGCTCGAATTATATAGCCTGGAAGGATCGCATAGAAGCAGTATTAGAGGGCAATGGTTTGAAGGACTTCATTGATCAAGAAGTCTCCAAGCCAACAGCAGTTAATGCTATAGAATTGGTGGAATGGAAGAAATGTGCGGCTAGAGCGAGGATAATCCTTCTGGAGGGAGTTCGAGACCACATAGTCTCAAGTCTCGATGGGAAGGAGACACCGTTTTCAATGTGGAAAACATTGAAAGATCTACATCAGAACAATAGCGATCAAAGGAAGCTGGTGCTGAAAGACAAGCTTCAGAAAATCAAGTGGGAAAAGGGCAACACGATCTCTACATATTTGAACAAGCTCACCACCTGCAAGGATGAGCTTGGAAGTGTAGGGATCATGATAGTCAATGATGACATGGTGAGTCTTTCTCTCTTCGATCTTCCTAAGAGCTGGCATAGCTACCAAGATTTGGTAAATGGAAGAGAGAAACTTCCAGATTGGGAATGACTTTGGTTGGATCTGATGCAGGAGGAGATAAGAAGAAGCACCAGAGACGGTTCTTCATCCAAGGAGGATGAAGAAAATTGTGCCTTAGCGAGTAAGGTGAAGAAAGGGAAGGAGAAGGGTTCTCATCCCAAATTGAGTTCTTCCCATGGTGGGAAGAAGTTTGACAAATCGAAAGTGTGATGCTTTCATTGTCATGAGGTGGGCCATTATGCATCAAATTTTCCACAGAAGAAATCCAAGAAGGGATCCTTAGAAGGATCAGAAGGTGAGGCACTAGCCTCACAGTTCAAATTGGATTTCACCCTCATTGCATGCATGGTTTCATCGATGATGGGTTGCGGTTGGTTTCTTGATAGTGGAACTTCATTCCACATGACCGATGATAAGAGTTTCTTTAGTACCTTGGAGGAGAAAATACCTCCAGATACTCATCAGATGGGTAATGAAGAAAAGTATATTGTCTCAGGTGTAGGCACGGTTGCCTTTCAGAGGGAGCATGGAGCTTTCATTTCCTTGACAGATGTGAAGTATGTCCCAGGACTGAAGGAAAATTTGGTATCGATCGCGATGCTAGAAGACAAAGGCTATGAATCATGTAGTCTTCAGTAAGTGAAAGGTTTTCCTTAAACACATCACCACGAGACAGGTGAAGCAGATCGGTTCAAAAGTCAAGAACCTATATGCTCTTGAGGTTCAAGATGCATGCAAAGCCTTGAGGAGAAAGGAAACTATTGGAGACTTGGTGGTTGAGAGCGAGAGTACATTACCTCTCAACATGCAATGCCAGAAGAAGTCTCAGACAATTATGGAGGAGCCACAATTGATGAAGCAGCTTTAGGAGGTTGTGGAGCAGCCACAACTAGAGAAGCTGAGAGGAGACCAATTGGAGGCATCCACTCATGCAGAGACCTCTAGTAGGGGGAAATTTCAAGCCAAGTGGGCAGAGGGATCACATTCATCCATACCTCCAGGTAGGAGGTGGGGCGATGTGGAGTGACAGTATCAAGAAGGTTGAAATAGGGGCAGGTTCCTTGAGGTACCCAACCTCTTTGATTAGACCTTACTATGGGAGCCCCGATGAGGAGTAGCAATACTGGCTGAGTGGGTAGAGATAGATGCGGATGAAGCAGTAGAGGAAGCTTCAGCATCAAAGGATGTTTCTAGCCCAATAGGGAGATCAGTTGGGAGATCAATTACTTACTTCTCAGTAACTAAGTTGCAGTGCAGCAGTGGGTAGCATGATGCAAAATGATGAGAGGAGTTGTAGTGTGGATGAAGTGCTGGGAGATTGGACCAGCAGCAACATGGATGCAGCAGTAGGAATCAGTGTGATTGACGTAGTCAGAGATCAAAGTGACAAAGGCTAGAGAAGTTAGATACTGAAGAGCAAAGAGGTGCAGAGCTTTTAGTCGACAGAGGCAATAGCAGTCAGAGACCTTGATGACAGAGGCATCATTCTGAATCAAGTTGGATATTTTTTTGTTTCTAGAGTTGCTGAAGCAACAATGATAGGGAGAAGTGTTGCATGCAGAACATTCAAAAGGTTCAGGATCGGGTTCGATTTGAATGCCTTTCTTGTTGAGAGGGAGTGTTGAAAATAGCAACAGGAAATGCTAAAAATAGAAGTGCTCTATATAGAATTGTTATAAATAGCATCTTAGGTACCAGTGTTGGAAATAGAAACAACGAATGATAAAATAGAAATGCTAAAAATAGCATTGCTATAAATAGCATTTCGGGATAGATTCCAATTTTAGTTAGTCCCTGAACTAAAATTGAGAATTAAAATTCGAATCTGATCTTAGCAATTGTTTGTAAAATAATTAATTAATTCATCTTGAGTTAATTAGTTGTTGGAAATCAAACATGAAGTCTATGTGAAGACATGCAACAGTTTCTCCATTGATTGAGGAAGTTATCCCTTGATTAAGGAGATCAGGATGAGATGTACATTGAGTTGTAATTAGTTAGCTCATTTATCTAAGTTAAGTCCAGTTAGATTAGTTCCAATAGTTTGTGGAACTAATTGTGAGTTCAGTTAGTTAATGCATGCATGCATGTAACTTCTACACTTTAGATAATTGAATATTCTCTCATAAATAACTCATGCATGTCAGTTCAGTCAAAGACCCGATTGAGATTAGATGATGGGATAGTGTACTATTAGTTGGAGGATTTTTCCGATATAAGAAACTCATCGACACAGAAGGAATTATCTCCTTCAGGATTGTGCAGTTATTTTTGAGTTTGGTGAGTTGTGTGAGAGGTGAATTCACACAGGTGGCAGCATTGGACCCCAGGAGAAACTGCGCAAGGAAATAGGAGGCTTGGAGGGCTAAGGGAAGGCATATGTTGTGTCCTTTCAGTCTATGAGCAACATTGTAGGATTGTATTGAGAGTTGGATAGCTTGTGAGCTAAAGCTTTGTGTAATCTGGACATATTTCCACTTGTATGATATTACAAAGATCGGGGTTTTAGGATTAGGATTTCCCCAGAGTATTCTTCTGTGTTCATGTTTGATTGCTTTCTCATTCTCAATTATATGTGTTCTTGTTGATCTTGCTCATATTTGATTAAACTTCTGCAAAGTTTGTTGTAGAAGTAGATCTTATATTTTTCTTTAGTATATTGCATAATTTGTTGATCTACAGTGGGAAATTCTACGCCATGTTTGTTGAATCTTCTAAGTGACTAGACTACAACTCATTTATTCACATCTTGTAAGATGTACATGGGAATCTCCATTCACATTAACATTAATGGTGAGTAGTCTCATGTTGGTTAACAACATTCATTGATGGCTAGTAATCCAACAATTTATTTATATGTTTTACGTCAACTAAAATTATTCACATAGATAAGAATTATGACATGATGTATATATGAATGAAGACTATACAATTTTAGCAGCTTGCAACAATGTTCCAATAAATCAAGAATTCGGGACTAGTAGCTTAGTTCCAACAATATGAAGGTACAAAGGTTTCAATTTAAAATTTCATCCTCTATTCATATAGCCCAGAGAAAAGAAGAAGAAAATCATATTCTTTCACTTCATGTTCCATGAGCTAGTAATAAAAGCCAAGATCTCTCAGATGCATAGCTTATGGACTTTTTCAGGTAGATGAAGGTATGTTGTTTTCTATTCTTTAAAAAATAATTCCTTCAATGCTAAAATACATGTATTTGGAAAAATCCCCATGTCACATTGTCTTCCCATTTTTCCTAAGATAGAAATCACCATCAGTTGGTGGGGGCCGGGGGGGAGGAGGAGGGGGTGACATTCATTACCATTTTTCAATTCCATATTCCATAACCTCATATATTGTTGACCAACATTCTTCTCCCAATTCAATTATGTTTCTCTTTTGTTTAAAGATGGATATGTTTTCAAATGATTCAAATTATGAGCAAAGATCGGTTCATATGTATATGAATATGCCTTCATTTTAAATGAAATTTGAGACATTCTTTATTGCAGCAAGAAGAAGAGTAAAAGAAAAGTATTTCCACACAAGAACCAACACTTGAAATACATATGGTTGCCACACAAGAACCAAACACAATAACTTCCACTTAGATATCTTTCAAAAAAGGAAGACTCCCCACAATAGCAAGATCTTGAGAAAAATAAATAATTGAATAAGACTTTGCAAGTCTTGGAGAAAATGTCAAAGTCACAAAATGACCTAATATTTCACTCCTCAAGGCTACAGAAAATGAGATGACTTCAATCCATGAGAATCAGTGAAAGTTGCATGAAGACATGCAACATCTTCAGTTGGGATGAAATGTTGGCTCTCCAAAATTTCATCTTTTTCGCTCTCTTTCCATTCATTTTCCTTCAATTTTTACCATATTTTGTAGCTCCATAACCTTACATTAAGAAAATTTCACGATTATATATGGGTTTAGAATTATTCTATTCCAAAGCATTAATTTTAGTATTTTGAGTGAATTTTGTTGGCATTTTGGCACAGGTATGGTGCTATGGTATAGGTGTTGTCCTTGATGGCAACTCATTTTGGTGACAGATCTCAGTTCAGGTGCTCAGAATGAAGGAAATCTTGTATACGCAGGTACACCTTGCCGAAGACGCGTATACACGCGGTTTATACATTAGGAATATGCGTATGCGTATACACGCACTTTTATGCACATAAAAGCGCGTACATGGTGGAAAACTTATTTTGGTCCATGGTTGTTAGTCCTTGGAACTTGAACCTATGGTTGTGGACCATGGTATCTCGTCAGAAGAGTTGGCCCCAGGTTTTGGGCCCTTGGTATTGTTTATTATGGTTTTGGATTGTGGTATTATGGAAGGCCTAAAAATATATAAGAGGGAGGAGATCATGTGGCAAGGAATCATCTGAGTTGTTGAATATATGATATTGTGATAGATCTAGAATACTGGTGATTGGGTTATGGTGCAGATCTAGATCTGAATGAAGGAGGAACCTGAGTGCAAGAAGGATAAGGACTATTGATGAATCAAAATCACAAGGCTTGAACATTGGTATCTCTGTATGATTTTGATCTGTTATATGTGGCGCACTCTTGATCTATAAATCTAGGCTAACTAATGTCTGAATGCTTAAAAGAATAAATTATCCTTTATAGATCTGTACACAGGTTCATTGAATTGAAGGTGCGTATACATGCATTTTCTATGAATGAAAGAAGCGTATACACCGGTTGGTTGTGGTACAAAAGCGTATACTCGCAGGTTGATGAACAGTGAACTAGCGTATATATCTTGATTTATGTTCTAGCTGCTTCTGTTTTATTGTTGCAGTGTTCCGGGTTCAGAATTGGTGTTTGATTACAGTTACTGTGTTCTGGGTACAGTGGTCAGAGAAGTGCTTATTTGTTTCAGCTATTGATTGATGGAAAGGAGTTTGGGTTATGCAGAAATTCTTAGTGTTTGATTGATATTACTTGTGGATCCAGTCTGAAAATTAATGAAACAAGGTCCCTGGAAGCAAAGAGAAGGTTGCACCCTTCTGCAGGTAGGAGCTTGCGTACTAGTATCTCAAGTTAGTACAAGAACTAAGGGAGTTGGATCTCCCTTCCAGGAAAACTGGAAAACGAGAGAGAGTTGTAGCTCTCTACAGGTTGCAGCCTGCGTACTAGTAAAGTCTGCTCCAGTACAAGACATTGTAAAGAGAAGTTTCTAATTAAAAAGAAGATAGAGACGAATTGCAGCAAGGGGTTTTCACCCACATTGGGTTTCCTCCTTATATCTTGTGTTCTTGTGTGTGACTTTCTTCTGCTCTGTTTCATTGTTTCTAGTACTGTTTATTTGCTTCTAAATCACAAATTAATAACTGACACCTGAAAGATAAGTCAAACTATAAGTTTGCTTTATATACGCTGGTTTCTTTATCTGTAGTTGCGTATATACGTGGTTTTTATTAACTGAAGTAGTGTATATCATCTGGAATTGAAAAAGGAAATATTTGGGTTGATAATACTGATTCACCCCCCCCTCTCAGTATTATTTCAAACAATTGGCATCAGAGCAGGTCCTTCTGAAGAAGCTTGATCACTTGAAGGAAGATCTTTCATCATGAGCAACTACGAGAGGGAAGCATTAATTAGGCCACCGGTTTTTGATGGGACAAACTTCGTATATTGGAAGGTAAGAGTTACTGCCTATCTTCAATCTTTGGGTACAGAAGTTTGGGATATCATAGATACATGATATACTTTTCCAGCAGCAACTCCTACAGATCTGGCTGAGAAGAAGAAATATGAAACAAATGCAAAGGCGGTCAATACTCTATTAGGATGTCTATCTCAATCAGAATTCATGAAAGTTATGCAGTTAAAATCAGCAAAAGAAATATGGGACAAGATTGTCCTAAGCTATGAAGGAGATGATATGGTAAAACGAGCAAAACTTCAAACCCTCAGGATTCAGTATGAAAATATCAAGATGTATAATGATGAAAGTGTGGCTAACTATTTTCTTCGTGTAGATGAGATTGTTAATTGTATGAAAAATTTGGGTGAAGAAATAAAAGAGGCTATTGTGGTTGAAAAAGTGCTAAGATCTTTGTCCCCTAGGTTTGAATCTAAAGTTTCTGCAATAGAAGAAAAGGAGAATCTTCAAAACCTTAAAATGTCACAGTTGCATGGAATTCTAACTGCTTATGAAATGAGGAAAGGAGGACCTTCAGACAGGAGAGAAGCTGCTTTCAAAGCTTCCGGCAAAGGAGACTACTATGAGTTAGGACACATATCAGAAGAAGAAGAAGAATCAAATTTTGTCAAAAATCTTCAAAGGGGTGTTGGACGATTCCGAGGTAAGTTACCTTTCAAGTGCTTTGCTTGTGGAAGAGTAGGTCACTATGCTGCCAAATGTCCTCATAAGGATAAGATTGACAAGGGAAAGGAACCTGTTAGATGGAACAAGAAACAGAATGCAAATAAGAAAAGCTATTACACTCATGAAGATAGTGATTGTATTTAAAATAGTGACGAAGATGAACGAGGTAATGAATATAAACTTTTAATGGCTTTTGAAGATGATGACTACATGGATGCTATAGATGTAGACGGTTTTTGTGAAGAGATGACTAATCTCAAAATTTGCTTAGAAGAGAAAAGTGCAATTATTGATTCTCTACAATGTCAACTGGCTGAAATGGAAAAACATCTTGAAAAATTGGAATGTGAAATTGTTTTTCTTAGGAAGGAGATTTAGAAAACAAAAGCTATTAATCTTAAATTTGTTAAAGGATCTGAAAATTTGGATGACATTGTCAATGTGCAGCGTTCTCCACTAATCAAGACAGGTCTTGGATATAATGGAGAAACATCTCAAGCATCCACATAAAAAAGTTATCTTGATGCAGCAAGGAGGAGAGAGCAAAGGCCTAATAGAAATCATCAAGTAAATCAAGGACAATTTACCTCAAAAACAAATAAAGGCTATCAAGAAAATTGGGGGAAAACTACCTTAAGGACAAATAGAAGCTACAATCAGCCATAGGTAAAATCTTCTCAATTTGCCTCAAGAATGGATGTCAATAGAAACTACAATCGGTTGGATGATAGATTTGATAATTGCAGGAATTTCTTCAATGGCCAATGTTTCTCTTGCCATAACTTTGGTCACAAAGCAGTTCAATGTGTTTCCTATAAGACAATCATGACTAGAGAAGCTCAAAAACAAAGGAATATGACTGCGATCACGAAAAGGACCTATAACAACTTTTCGGCCCTTGAAAATTAAGCTGAATGCTCTATTTGTAATAACTTTGGTCATGAAGATTCTGAATGCAGGAGCAGGTTTTGGAAGACAACTCAGAAGGAACAAACCTCAAGTGCCAGAACATGGAGAATGAAGGAACCACAACCAGAAATATGTGGGATAGCTTTTTATGCAGAAGGGCAGGAAAATCTATGGTATATCGACAGCGGATGTTCGAAGCATATGACAGGGGATAAAGAAAAACTTGAATCATATACTGCATTAGAAAAGGGAAAGAAGGTTTCTTTTGGAAATGATACCCCTGCAGCTATAAAAGGAAAAGGCATTGCTCAGTTGAAAGAAAAGGTCAAAGCAGGAAATGTTTTGTATGTTGATGGATTGAAGCATAATCTTCTAAGTGTCAGTTAGATGTGCGACCAAGGAACCGAGGTAATATTTAGATCAAATGGATGTCGTGTTCGTGATCTTAATACAGGTGAAACAGTGATCAATGGTAGAAGAACTCCAAATAATCTATACATATTTGAAGAAGGACAACAACAATGCTATTTGAGCAAGGATGATGAACACTGGTTATGGCACCGGAGGTTGGGGCATCTAAGTTTTTCACAAATAAGGAAAGCATGCAAATACCAAGCAGTTCGTGGTCTTCCAGATATCAAAATTCCAGACAACACCATATGCAAATCATGTCAGTTTGGAAAGCAAACCAGAACTAACTTTCTTGAGAAAGAAGGATCATCTAGCATGCCTCTTAAGCTAGTCCATACAGATGTATGTGGTCCGTTTAGGAAAAGGTCACCTCGAGGAGAAGAATACTTGATATTATTCATTGACAATTTCTGCAGGTTTGTTTGGTTAGGACTTATGAAGCACAAAGACGAAGCATTCGAAAAATTCAAATCCTTCAAAGCATTGGCTGAAAATTAATCAGGTTACAAAATTAAGTGCCTCAGGTCTGACAGAGGTGGGGAGTTTACCTCAAATTAATTTTTCGATTTCTGTGAAGAACATGGAATAAGAAGGGAATTCTCTACAGCTAGGACTCCTCAGCAAAATGGAGTGGTGGAAATAATGAACAGAACAGTCCAACAAATGGCTCGTGCTATGCTTGATGAGTCTGGAACTCCCACAACTTTCTGGGGTGAAGCTGCATATGTTGTGGTTGTTATTCTCAACAAAACAAATGTCTGAGTGAATAGCACTCAAACTCCTCATGAGCTCTGGTATGGTGAGACACCTTCGGTAAAGCATTTCAAAATTTTTGGGAGCAAATGCTATATTAAGAATACTGATGAGAAGCTTGGAAAACTTGAACCTAGAGCAGATGAAGGCATTCTTCTTGGTTATTCTCCCTACAGCAAAGCATATAAGTGTTACAATAAAAGACTTGGAAGAATTGTTGACAGTATTGATGTAGTGGTTGATGAAAAAGGATACATCCCCAGGCAAGTAAATCATGAAAATATCGATGAGGATGAAGACTACTCTCCAAAACAGGCAGATGATGAAGAAGAACCCCAAGAGGCACCAAAGGAACAGATAAGGATAGAAGAGAAGACTCCATCCAGATATGTTCAGAAGAATCATCCAGAATCTCAAATTTTGGGGCAGAAAGAGGCAGGTATACAAACAAGAAGAACAATAGCAGAAGCTTCAAGCTATTTGGCATTGCTCTCTTCCACTGAACCGAAAAATGTAAAAGAAGAATGCAAAGATGAGTGTTGAGTTAAGGAAATGGATGAAGAGCTTGAGCAGATCGAAAAGAACAACACTTGGGAGTTGGTTCCTAGACCAAAAGACAAGAATGTCATAGGAACAAAATGGATCTTCAAGAACAAGTTGAATGAAAATGGGGAAGTTATTACAAACAAGGCCAGGCTTGTTTGCAAAGGGTATGCTCAACAGGAAGGAATAGACTTTGAAGAAACTTTTGCTCCCGTTGCTAGACTTGAGGCCATCAGAATGTTCCTTGCCCTCTCTAGCTTTCAAAAATTCAAAGTATTTCAAATGGACGTGAAGTCAGCCTTTTTGAATGGAGACGTACAAGAAGAAGTGTACATTGAGCAACCAGATGGCTTTATCCTTGGAAATGATCCAAATCTTGTATGCAGACTTAAAAAATCTCTCTATGGGCTTAAACAAGCTCCAAGGGCTTGGTACTATCGGTTGGACAAATACCTTCATCAACAAGGATTTTCAAAAGGATCAGCATATAGCAATCTATATATAAAAATTGAAAATAACAAATTGCTAATACTTGTTGTGTATGTAGATGATATTATCTTTGGGAGCAATGAAGAAGCTATGAGTCAAAGCTTTGCCTTGGTGATGCAAAAAGAATTCGAAATGTCATTACTTGGAGAATTGACATATTTTCTTGGATTGCAAATCCAACAAAATGAAGGCGGTATTTTCTTGTCTCAAACCAAGTACCTCAAGCAGATCTTGAAGAAGTATGGCATGGAAGATTCAAAACCAGTATGTACCCCCATGGTTACAGGATGCAGCCTTAGTGCAAATGATGAATCAGCAGCAGTGCATCAACCAACCTATAGATCCATGATTGGGAGTTTGCTTTATTTGACAGGTACCCGACCAGATATTATGCATGCAGTGGGAATAGTTGGAAGGTTTCAGGCAAATCCGAAAGAAACTCATCTTCAAGCAGTGAAGAGAATCTTCAAGTACCTTCAAGGAACTCAAAACTATGGCTTATGGTATCCTAGAGATACATATCTCACACTTCATACTTACACAGATGCAGATTGGACCGGAAGCGTGGATGACAGGAAGAGCACAAGTGGTGGTGCATTCTTTATGGGCTCTAGATTAGTATCTTGGTTCAGCAAGAAACAGAGTTCGATTTCTTTATCTACAACAGAAGCGGAATATGTGGCTGCTGCATCTTGTTGCACACAACTCCTTTGGATGATGCAAACCTTGCAGGATTTTCAAATCACTTGTACTCCACCTGTCTCTATCTTATGTGATAATACAAGTGCAATAAGCATTTCAAAGAGCCCTGTCATGCATTCAAAGACCAAGCACATACGGATCAAGTATCACTTTCTCCGGGAACAAGTGTTGGAACAAAAAGTCGAATTGGAGTATGTTCCTTCTAAGGAACAAGTTGCTGATATTCTCACCAAACCACTACCCAGGGAAACTTTTGAATATCTTAGACAGAAGCTGGGAGTCATTGATGCTACATCCTGCTGTTGAAGCTTGTCTGTTCCAAAGAAAAGTTCGTGTACGCGAGTTGGATGAGGGTAATCCGCGTACATACGTCGATTTATGCAGGTGCAGTCGCATATATGGAATTCTGAAGAAAATCAACAAGGGCAGACTCTGGTTGAAGAGCATCTGATATGGGTCTGTCAGAGATCATCAGGCACAGGTTCAGGGGGAGCAGTTAATCTTCTAATAATGCATTGTTGGCATTACCTTAGAAGTTCTTGGTTCTAGTACTCAAGCTGTTTTGGTTCAGGTGGATCAGCTACAGAAAGGAGATCAGAAGGAGAACATGATTGCTGATATCTACAGTGATTGTCAGATGCTGTTGATAATTGTTATTGGTGATTTGCATAGTCTTGATATTTCGTCTCTATGTCATGTATATCTTTTTTATCAAGGTCATGTAACGGCCTATTTTGGTTTCCCCACTATGCCTGGGATGATTGATGCAATTGGTTGTCATATGTGAATTTCTGTTGTATCCCCACTTGGTTGGATGGATGATCCCCACTTGGTCGGGTGATGGTTGTATGTATTGAGTCTTTTGGTGATGGGAAGGTCTTTTATGATGTTTAAATCATGGTTCTTCTTGAAGAACATCTTTTTGTAGATCTTGCATACAGTCAGGGGGAGCATGTTCAGCCCAGCAGAGTAGAAATATCAGCATGTACTCAGGGGGAGCACAGCCCTTTGCCCTTGATGAAAAAGGGGGAGAATGACTTTGAGGATCTTGGGGTTGCCATCAAGTCCAAAGGGGGAGATTGTTGGCATTTTGGCACAGGTATGGCGCTATGGTACAGGTGTTGTCCTTGATGGCAACTCACTTTGGTGACAGATCTCAGTTCAGGTGCTCAGAATGAAGGAAATCTTGTATATGCAGGTACACCTTGCCGAAGACGCGTATACATGCGGTTTATACATTAGGAATTCGCATATGCATATACACGCACTTTTATGCACATAAAAGCTCATACATGGTGGAAAACTTATTTTGGTCCATGGTTGTTAGTCCTTGGAACTTGAACCTACGGTTGTGGACCATGGTATCTCGTCAGAAGAGTTGGCCCCAGGTTTTGGGCCCTTGGTATTGTTTATTATGGTTTTGGACCGTGGTATTGTGGAAGGCCTAAAACTATATAAGAGGAATGAGATCATGTGGCAAGGAATCATCTGAGTTGTTGAATATCTGATATTGTGATAGATCTGGAATACTGGTGATTGGGTTATGGTGCAGATCTAGATCTGAATGAAGGAGGAACCTGAGCGCAAGAAGGATAAGGACTATTGATGAATCAAAATCACAGGGCTTGAACATTGGTATCTCTGTATGATTTTGATCTATTATATGTGTGCACTCTTGATCTATAAATCTGGGCTAACTAATGTCTGAATGCTTAAAATAATAAATTATCCTTTATAGATCTGTACGCAGGTTCATTGAATTGAAGGTGTGTATACACGCATTTTCTGTGAATGAAAGAAGCGTATACACAGGTTGGTTGTGGTACAGAAGCGTATACTCGCAGGTTGATGAATAGTGAAGTAGCGTATATATCTTCATTTATGTTCTAGCTGCTTCTGTTTTATTGTTGCAGTGTTCTGGATTCAGAATTGGTGTTTGATTACAGTTACTGTGTTCTAGGTACAGTGGTCAGAGAAGTGCTTATTTGTTTCAGCTATTGATTGATGGAAAGGAGTTTGGGTTATGCAGAAATTCTTGATGTTTGATTGATGTTACTTGTGGATCCAGTCTGAAAATTAATGAAACGAGGTCCCTGAAAGCAAAGAGAAGGTTGCACCCTTCTGCAGGTAGGAGCCTGCGTACTAGTATCTCAAGCTAGTACAAGAACTAAGGGAGTTGGAGCTCCCTTCCAGGAAAACTGGAAAACGAGAAAGAGTTGTAGCTCTCTACAGGTTGCAGCCTGCGTACTGGTAAAGTCTGCTCCAGTAAAAGACATTGTAAAGCGAAGTTTCTAATTAAAAAGAAGATAGAGACGAATTGCAGTAGGGGGTTTTCACCCACATTGGGTTTCCTCCTTATATCTTGTGTTCTTGTATGTGACTGTCTTCTGCTCTGTTTCACTGTTTCTGGTACTGTTTATTTGCTTTTGAATCATAGATTAATAACTGACACCTGAAAGATAAGTCAAATTATAAGTTTGCTTTATATATGCGGGTTTCTTTATCTGTAGTTGCGTATATACGCGGTTTTTATTAACTAAAGTAGCATATATCATCTGGAATTGAAAAAGGAAATATTTGGGTTGATAATACTGATTCACCCCCCCTCTCAGTATTATTTCCAACAAATTTATGATTAAATATTAGAAAAATAACATGTTTTTGCTGATATCTAAAAGTTCAATGTATTTTATGATGTTTATAGGCATTTGAAGATTCCAACATAGTTATGTTTGTGAACTTTGTGAACTAAGCCTCAAATTCAAATTTTCTCTTCAAACTCTTAAATATTTGAGGAAGGTTTTAGATCATTATTCGAACACATTCAAAGGAGAAGAATATGGAAGTTTTGATAAGTAACTCCTATCAAAACTATTAGAGATTTGTGAGAGAATTTGTAGAGATAATGATCTCCTGATTTTAGAAAATTAGTTGTACCTACTTGAGAGAAAAGTAGATCTAAATTTATTAGTTGTTTATCCTCTTCTCAAAGAAAATCATGTATAAATAGGAGTGCTTTCTCCATTGAGAGGAGAGGAAGGGAGAAGATATTTAGAATTTGTAATCAGAATATTTAAAGGATATTCTTGTAGCTAGACTTCAATATTTTGGGGCTTGCTCCAAGCCTACTTCTCTTAATTTATGATGTTGTTCTAATTTTCAACTTCTAGTGTGTTTTTTGAGCATTGGAGGGCCCGATTTTCCAACGATGAACACTCGTTCCTTACTTTTCTTATAGTTAATGATTTCAATCGCTTGCATAGACTAGTTTTTAATTACCTTCATCTATTAGATTTACATACTTTCCTGGAACAATTTTATATGCTTTTGTAGAAATAGATTTCAAATGCTTTCTAGATTAAATTTACAAGCTTTCATAGATTAATATTACATGCTTTCATAGATTAAGTTTCCATGCTTTCATAGATTAAATTTACATGTTTTCATAGATTAAGTTTTCATGTTGTCATAGAACAGATTTACCTATTTCATAGGTTAAATTTCCAATGCTTTCCTAGATTAAATTTGCAATGTTTTTGGAAAGAATGGAGGAGAGGGATGACCGAGGCTAGGGTTTCAAGTAGACAAGCCTAAAAAACCTGTAGAACTGTTTGGAGGAGAAGGGACTCTATAACAACATCATATGGTGGACCTACTGATCGGAGTCATCAGTGCCCAAGGAAGGGGAGGAGAGAGCCCTCCTATTGAAACATAGCAGCAAGGGAATCTAGCCTACATGGCCCGACAATAGGTAACAACGTCGGCTATGGTAAAGGACCTCTATTCTTGGAAGCACAATGGAAAGTGGGTCTGGGAGGCAAATTCCTACCATAGGCCACCAAGAAACTAAGATTCGTCATCCCCAATAACAAGCTGGAGGAATATAGAAAGTATCTGAACGATCATGCCCTCATCTGTAAATTTAGTGGAGCATGGAAAATAAAAAAGGAGTTGATTAAATGGATCCATCACTGATGGAAGCTAACATTGATCTCAAACTGGGAGCAAAATTCTTCTTCACAGTGATATTTTCCAACCTGGAGGCCAAAGAGGGGATTTTTTAGGACAGGCCCTATTTTTTCAACAATGTAGGGCTTTTCATAAGACACTGGGAGGAATGTTTCAACCCAAATTAGGAAAAGATCCTCGTTGCCCCAGTTTGGGTTTTGTTATTCGCCCTCCCAATGGATTTCTAGGACCTAGAAATCTTAGAAGGGATTGGCAGCTCTATTGGAACCTTCGTCAAGGTTGCAGACTCTATGCGATGGGGAAGGTACAACTCCTATGCTAGAATCTGCATCTATATGAACATTACAGAGCCACTGTCAAATTTCATAGAACTAGAATACCATGATGAGGTATGGCAGCGACCCTTGGACTATGAGCACATCCCTTTCAAATGTCGGTGCTGCCATGAATATGGGCACTTGTATCGAGCTTTCCTGTTAAACCAGAACGAAAGCCCTACAACTGAGAAAAAAGAAGGGGAAATGAGGGAAAGAGAAGATGGGGAAGGATTCCAGGAGGTCCACCAATGGAAAAAAAATCAGAGGCATACCTGAAACCATAGAGATGAACAAAATGAAAAAGAGCACTGAAATCAAAATTGGTTTTAAGTACTACAGGAGGAGGAGGAAGGAACAACAATCCCTGGTAATCCAATGGAAATATAAAACCTCTGAAAAACGCCCTCAAATGGAGATAAGCCAAAGCGAAAAGTGGCAATGGAACCTTAACGAAAAGAAAGCCCCATGCAAATGGTAGAGCAGGCCCATATGGAGATTGATAATCAGAAGGAAGGACTCAATGTAGAGGAAAAAGTGATGAAATTCTTATAGAAAGAATGGTGGAATTTGGATCAACATTTCATCCCAAAAGACCAAAAGAAATTATATAAGGAAACCTTCCAACAATACAAATCCAAATAGGGTACAACTATCATAGTTCAACTAGAACATCTAGGTTCCCAAACTAGCCAAGTCCAAGACCCAATATCCCAAGGAAAAGGGGGCAAGAATTGTCGCCATAGAACTTTGAATGAGTCCATCCAGATGGTTGGGGATCTATTAGTAAATTCCAGAAGGGTAGTACCATTGTCAGAGGTATTCAACCAACCCTCCAAACCATTGAAATGACCATTACATCTTGGAATATAAGAGGCCTCAACAATAGAGGAAAACATAGGTGTCCTAAAGAGAGATTAAGGAAAGATAAGCCTAGCATCATGATAATACAAGAAACAAAGATCAATGAAAGAAATCTTAAGGAAATTTTGGAAAACATAAAAACCTAGTACCAAGTAATGGCTTAGGATGCAAATGGCAGTGCGGGAGGTCTTTCGATCCAATGGAACCCTGGGGAGATAATGTTGGATGAATGGATCATCCTACCAAAAATACTCTCAGACAAGTTCCGGCATATTGGATCCAGAGAATGGGTTCTTCTGATAGGAGTTTATGGACCCCACATCCCCGGGGGAAAAGGGGCATTTCTTCATAATCTAACAAAACTAAGGAACCTATACCCAAATGACTTGTGGGCTATAGGAGGAGACTTCAATATAATTAACTCTCTATCTAAGAAGAAGGGAGGAATGAGATGAACGGAAGTTGATATGGAAGCCTTTGGAGACCTCATAGGGAGCTTCAGTTAGTAGACTTACCAACAATTAATGGAGTTTATACATGAAATAATAAGAGGGGAGGAAGCCACTAGATCGCCTCTCGCCTGGATAGATACTTGATTTTAGAGCAAGCCATAAGTGGGACATATTCAAAAAAGCCTCGATTCTCCCATGTATGGGCTTAGATCACTGGCCAATAAGACTAGAGATATCTTTGAAGGTGCAGCCTAAGAACTTCCCTTTCTGATTCAAGGCATTCTGGTTAAGAGACCTCGATATCCTAAAAAAATTGAGGAATGGTGGGTGAAGAGTGAAGAGAAAGGGAGGAACTACATGTACACCTTCCAACTAAAGTTGAAGGAACTCGAGCACAAAATTCAGAAATGGAACAAGGAAGAATTTGAACATATTATGAATGCCCAACATCAGTTAAACAAGAGAATGGAAGAGCTACAACAACAAATTATACAAGAAGGGAGATTAGATAACCTAGGGAAAGAAGAAGGGCAATTGATCAACCAGCTAGAGGAACGAAGAAAACAAGAGGAAATTCTCTGGAAGAAAAAATCAAGGGTGAACTGGCTACAGGAAGGTGAGCGAAATACTCACTTCTTTCACAAAGCCATGGTTCAACATAGACAACACAATAGAAGTCATAGTTATAGCCTATGGGTTGAGTCATAGTTATAGCTAGTTAAAGAGTCAATAAAGCCCATATTAATAATTGTAAGTGGTTGACCCACATTTAAAGAAGGGACCACAGTTAGTTGCAAATGGGCCATGGTATTAGTTAGATGGTATTAATAAGAACCATGGTATTGCATGTATGAATCCTATATAAAGGATAGTGACTCCCCTCGAGGAGCATTGTGTCTTATTTTGTAATTGAGCCCAGTTCTATTGGAGGTTGCCCCCTCGAAGAGGCAAGTGAACATTGCTTTCCTTTCTAAAGAATAAAATACACGTTGTTATTTCTTATTGTTCTATGTTCTGGGTATATTTCTTCGCATATTTGGTATTCTAGTATCTTCTCATAGGTCAAGAGCATAACAAGTGGTATCATAGCACTTTCCAGGGCCGAAGGTATCTCCATTTTTAGTAGAAATGTTTTGGCTAGAGACATGTCCCGGCATCTTTAAACCATGGGATCTGTCATTGAGTGCAACAATTAGATCTGCCATTCAGATCTAGCAGTAAGTGTTCAATCACTGCCACATTTATATTCATACTCTACAATTAAGGATTTCACTGACAGCTCTAACTATTTGTGTAGCTCCTATATCTGGGCGTGATTCTCGCAGGACATTGGGCAAAATTACCTTTTTTGGGAATTGGCTACTGCAGTATACCTAAGAGTGGAGTAAAACTCCTTTTGGAAGTCTGAGACCTTCCCGAGACACTTATAGGAGACTTAGCCCATAAGAATCTGGTCGACGAGCTGAGCAAGGTGGTACCATTCACTCGTTAGCGTCAAAATTTCGAGTGGTCCCAAATTTTTTAGTAACGATAAGTGCACTGGATCTATGCATGGTACAAACCAAAGCTCAAGCTATGGCCAATGAGAGGATAGACACCCTTGAACAAATGTTGGACACATTAATGAAGTAGATCCAGACCTTATAGGACACACTTACAAAGGGAAAGTCGGGGGAACAATCGAAGGCATATGATTTTAATGAAAACCTAGAGGGTGAGTCTAGCCATTCTCTTCACTTCTATGGAAACCACCAACAATCCTGGCCTCGACCAACCAAGATGAACATGTATAAATTTGATGGCTCTCATCTAGCCACATGGCTAGCACAAATGGAGCAATATTTCACATTGAATCACATCAGAGATGATGCAACTAATCTAAGTGCGGGAAGCATGTACTTGGACCACGAAAGATGGCAATGGTGGCAGTGGCATCAATGTTGCTATGGAAAGCCCATGACATGGCAAATATTTGCAAAAGCCCTTTATGATCACTTTGACCATGAATCTAACTTTTTGGGTCGTCTTACTAAGCTCTGACAGACAGGCACATTGCAAGAATATATTCAAGCCTTTGAAGCATTAGCATTCTGCACAGGAGGTCTAGGAGATGAATTCTACTTGGAATGTTTTGTTAGTGGTCTCAAAGATGCCATACAAGCCCACATCCAACTGCAACACCCAATCTCATGGTTGGTAGCTTGCAAGATAGCTCATGAAGTAGAATGCACGTTAGCGGCCCAGTCGACTCACCCAAATTTCATAGCTAAGGGTTGCCCCCCCCAGGCTCCAAGCACTACCCAAACACTTAAGGTTCAAAAGGCGTCACCAGCGAAAATGGTGGAAAGAAGGAAGCAAGGATTGTGTTACTACTGTGATGAGAAATACTCCTCGGGGCATAAATGCAAGGAACCCAAATTCTTTCAAATTGATGCTACTAATCACAGTTCATCTAAGGAAGCCCCACCATTTAAGGGACCAGAGGAGGAAGATGAGGACAACCAGCTAGACAATGAGCTCCCAGCTACACCTGAAGAACTAGTTATCTCACTTCATGCTTTGGCAGGGATTTCTTCTTCCCAAACTCTCAAAATCATAGGTTTTATTAAGCATCACCCTGTAGTAGTCTTGATTGGTAGTGGCAGTAAGCATAACTTCATCCATCAAAGATTCGCTGAAGCAGTGCATTATTTTGTCAAAGAAGTCTCTAATTTCTAGGTCCAGATTGCTGATGGGGGGACAATGAAATGTGAAGGCCACTATGAAAATGTCAAACTTCAAATGGGGGATTATCACCTAAAGACCCACATGTCTGTCATCAACATGGGTGGGTGTGACATTGTCTTGGGCGCTGAATGGATCTACACACTCGGCCCAATCATAATGGATTTCTAGGAGTTATATATGAGCTTTAAGTAGAATAACCACACACATACCCTCTGCGGACTCGGGGTAGGTGTTCCTGCTATCATCAGCTCACATAGGATGGAAAAATTGTTGAAAAGGGCCACTATGGAGTTATAGCCCAATTTAATGCCATCCAGGCCTTCAAACCCACTTCTCTTCATATTCATCCTAAGATGCAATAGGTCTTAAACTACCATCTGCTGGTCTTTGACAAGCCTCATGAGCTTCCACCCTTAGGAGGGTAACATGATCATAGCATTACTTTGGTCCCATGGGCACAACCACCAAATGTGTGCCCATATAGATATCCTTTCACCCAAAAGAATGAAATTGAAAAAATCATCAAGGAACTCCTAGAAGCAAGTGTCATTTGTCCTAGCATTAGTCCTTATTCGCCTGTGATTATGGTGCTCAAGAAAGATGGGGAATGGCATATGTGTCCAGACTTCAGGGCCCTCAACAAGCTGACAGTCAAAGATAAATGTCCCATCTCGGTTGTTGATGATTTGTTGGATGAACTAAATGGGGCTCAATTCTTTACTAAGCTTGACCTTCATTCGGGCTATCACCAAATTCACATGAAAGAAGTAGACATTCCAAATTCTTCTTTCCAAACTCATGAAGGCCATTATTAATTCCTGGTCATGCCATTTGGTCTCTATAATGTCCCATCCACTTTTCAGAGCCTCATGAATACCTGCTCAAACCATATCTCAGAAAATTTGTCCTTGTTTTCTTTGATGGCATCCTCATCTACAGCCTCACCTGGGAAAAACATTTTCAGCATGTAGATCTGCTCTTGCAAATGCTCCGGAAGCATAAATTATTTGTCAAGATTTCCAAGTGCTCTTTTGGCATGGAATAAGTTGAGTATTTGGGCCACATTGTGGGGTGTGAAGGCGTCAGGGTGGAACCCAAAAAGATCCAGGCAATGCAGGATTGACCTCAACCAAAGACCTTGAAGATCTTGTGAGGATTTTTGGGTCTCACCGGCTACTTCGCAAATTTGTCCGCAATTATGGTCGCATTGCTAGACCCCATACTCACCTTCACAAGAAAAATTCATTCCTCTGGAATGATGAGGTGCAACAGGCATTTATAGCTCTCAAACATGCCATGTGTTCCACCCCTGTATTGGCACTACCCGACTTCACCAAATCTTTTTTGATTGAATGTGATGTTTCAGGTACGGGTATTGGGGTTGTCTTAATGCAGGAAGGTCGACCCTTGGCCTTCACTAGCCAACAACTAAGTGGGACCAATCTGGGACAATCTACCTATGAGAAGGAGATGATGGCCATCTTACATGCAATGGACACCTGGCAACCATACTTATTGGGGTGGCGTTTCCAAATCTGCACAGACCATCAAAGCCTTAAATATTTTTTGGAGCAACGCTTATCATTGCCACAACAAAATAAATGGCTAACCAAAATTTTGGGATATGATTATGATATAATTTACAAGAAAGGGCACGAAAATGTCGTAGCGGATGCTTTGTCACACCAATTTGAGGAGGAAAGCACCCTTCTAGAAATCTCTCTTCCCATTCCAAAGTGGATTGAAGAGGCTCACAAGGAATGGTTTTCACATCCTTTGCTCTCCAACTTATTAGTAAATTGTAGGCGGATCCAAATTCCACAACGGGCTACTCTTGGTAGGATGAGATTCTTCACTGCAAGGACAAAGTAGTGATATCACTAACATCCACCCTCAAAAGTTGCATTTTAGCGAAGTTGCACTCATCCCCCACTGCAAGATATTCAGGCTTTCAGAAGACGTATGCTCTCACTCAATGTTCATTCTTTTGGACAGGCATGAAAAAGGACATTTTTACTTTGTAGCTGAGTGTGATGTGTTAGCACAACAAAGGAGAAACAGTCAAATCCCCAGGCACATTACAGCCATTGCCCATCCTAGCCTCAATCTGGACAGAGGTTTCTATGGATTTCATTACGGGTCTTCCGAAGTCAGGCAACAAGTTAGTCATCATGGTGGTTGTGGACATAATTTCTAATTATGCTCATTTTTTCGCCCTACCCCACCCTTTACACTAGATTTGGTGTCTCAATCTTTCATGGACTAGATCTTCAAATTGCATGGCATGCCCACTTCCATTATGTTTGATTGTGATCCGATCTTCACCAGTAACTTTTGGCAGGAAATATTCAGGCTACAAGGTACCCAACTACAACTCGGTACTTCCTATCATCCCAAAACTGATGGTCAAACTGAAGCAATCAACAAATATCTAGAGACCTACCTCAGGTGTTTCACTTTAGAAAAGCAACATCTATGGGTATAGTGGTTACCGCTAGCCGAATGGTGGTATAATACTAACTATCATGCCACCACCAAAATGACTCCATATGAAGTAGTTTATGGTCAACTCCCTCCTTCACCTACTTCTTATATCCAGGGATGCTCGAAGGTACAAGCAGTGCATCAACTCCTACAGAACCATGCAACCATGCTGGCCCACCTCAAAGAGAATCTCCATCAAGCTCAAAATCACATGAAGCAACAGGCAGACCAACATCGTTTAAAGCATAAATTTCAAGAAGGGGATTAGGTATTCTTGAGGCTACAACCATATAAGAAAACATCACTCAAAGACAAGGGTTGTTAGAAATTATCTCCAAAATTCTACGGACCATATCAAATACTTTAGCACATGGGAGAAGTAGCCTACAAGCTAGCCTTTCCACCCATTGCAAAAATCCATCCCATCTTCCATGTCTCATGCCTCAAGAGAGTGGTTGGGAACCATTACAGAATTCAAACCAGTCTACCAGAATTGGATGAAGAAGGTTCAATTTGGCTCCAATCGGAACAGGTTCTTGACATGCAAGAAAGGCACCTGCGTAGCCACATGATCAAGGAAGTCCTCATCAAGTGGAAAGACACCTTTCCAAAAGATGCAACCTGGGAACGAGCCACTGTTCTTCAACAGATTTAGCCTTGAGGACAAGGCTATTTTTATGGGGGAGGTAATGTTAGGTTCCAACCCTAACCCCCTTATTTATGTAATAGGGTCGAGTCATAGTTATAGTTAGTTAAAGAGTCAATAAAGCCCATATTAATAATTGTAATTGGTTGACCTGCATTTAAAGAAGGGACCACGGTTAGTTGCAAATGGGCAATGGTATTAGTTAGATGGTATTAATAAGAACCATGGTATTGACCCATGGTATTACATGTATGAATCCTATATAAAGGATAGGGACTCCCCTCGAGGAGCATCGTGTCTTATTTTGTAATTGAGCCCAACTCTATTGGAGGTTGCCCCCTCAAAGAGGCAAGTGAACATTTCTTTCCTTTCTGAATAATAAAATGCATGTCGTTATTTCTTATTGTTCTGTGTTCTGAGTGTATTTCTTCACATATTTGGTATTCTGGTACCTTCTCGTAGGTCAAGAGCATAATAGCATCGGCTCACTCCCATCTAAATACTTAGGAATGCACCTATCTGAGAACTCTTTGAAGACTTCCTGTTGGAAAACTATTCTACAAAAGCTTTAGGGAAAGCTCAGTAGTTGTGCATTTAGACTCCTCAACTTAGCAGGTAGGACAATCCTCCTCAAAGTTGTGCTTCAATCTATCACAATTTATCAACTCTCTGGAATGGATTCCCCGAAAACGGAATGCTCCAAAATGGTTGACATATTTAAAAGGTTTCTTTAGGGTGGTGCACAACAAGTCAAGAAATGGGCTTTGGTCTAGTGGTTGGGACTTGTGAAACAGAAAATGGAAGGGGGACTAGGCCTCAGAGACCCTTACATTTTGAACCAAGTTATGGGCGCATAATTATGGTGGAGATGGATAGGCGAATGGCTGGACCTCTAGAAACAATTTTGGACAAGAAAATATAACATGCTAGAGAGAACTAAAGACATTCTCCAATATAGGGATCCTCCTAAAGGATTGGCGGTTTGAAACCTAGCCACCCAAATAGGAACCTCATTCATCAGCATGCCTTTTGGGAAATTCACAATGGCAAAATAGAAAAATTATGGCACGACTCCTAGTAGAAAAGAAAGCGATTGATTGAAAGGTAGGATTTGAGAGACATATTCACATACACCATAGAAAGAAACATCCATTTGGTAGAGAAATTTTGAAAATAAGAACAAGGGGAGGGAGAATGGAGATGATGGAAGAAGAAATAATATTGGCCTCAGGCCACTAAGACTGAGCAGTGGAACTAGCTAGATAAAGAAATGAGATCTAGAAAATTAATTATCCTAAATGGCCCTGGTATTCTAAGATGGGGACATACTACAAAAGGTACCTTTACCATAAAAGAAGCATGCAATCTGCAGATGGAGCAAGCCCAGGAAAAACAGAGTATAATATGGAAAAATATATGGAAGGGAGGATGGTGGCCAAAGGTGACACACTTCTTGTGGTTAGTAAGTAGAGGATGTATCTTAACATGGGATCAACTCCAGAAAAGGGGATTTCATGGACCCTCATTCTGTTGGTTATGCAAACAACATAGTGAAGACCTTGAACATATGCTCAATACGTGTCTGTTTGTAGAATGGAAATGGAGGCAGATGTAAGAAATTTTTGGAAGAATGGATCGAGATCACCACAGTGCTTGGGAAATAATTATCCTCTAGAGAACACATTTATTCTCTAGCTCAATGGTAAATGGAGCTTGGGCATTTCCCTTAGGACTAAACCTATGGGACATATGGAAGGAGCAGAATCGTCGAATTTTCAAGAACCACTCCTCAAATCAAGAAAAATTTTGGTAAGGAATCATTCATAACATTAGGGAAATGATCTTAACGGAGCAATGGCATCAGGAGGATTGGCAGGTACCCCCATAGGAAGCTCGAAATCTACAAAAACTCAATTTAACACTGGAAATGATAGCTCCTTCTACTTGGAAAAATCGCAAGGTGGGTATGACATCTCTGGACCATTTCACAGCTTCGGGGGAAGGATTTATAAAACTGAGATTTGATGGGGCCTCAAAAGGCAACCCAAGACTGGCTGGTCTTGGTGGTCTCTTTAGGGATTCAAAGACCAATACTCGTTTAATTTACGTAGACTCTTGCAATTTCTTGAGTGATAATGCAGCAGAATTTGCTGCAGGCAAGCAAGTCCTGCAAAAATCCATTTGCATGGAATATAGAAACTTAGTGGTAGAGGGAGACTCTAGCCTCATCATCAACATGCTGACAAAGTTGAACCATGGATCCAAATGGGGAAAACTCCGCCATATTTGGCGAACCACCATTTAATCCAAGAAATTAGAGAGCTGATACACAAGTTCAATTACGTCATGGTCAATTGTGTCAGAAGAGAAGGGAATAAAGGGGCGGAATTCTTAGACAATTGGGTTTGTAACCACCAAAACAACCATGTGGAATAACTATGGCTAGTTCATCCTTGGGACGATAGGTATCGGACCCTGGATGAAATCCTGATGCAGGACCAGAGGCAAAGCCTTCATCATGGCCAACTAAATGGCCAAGGCCCCGATCGGGATGCAAGCTGACATTTAAGCACTCAAACAAGGGATTAATGGTCTATACTGTAATGTACAGTACCACCGCCCCCGACATGTTCAAGCTGATGGGTGTAGTGGCCCCTTGCATGATGGCATGCAGTGTATATGGGAAAGGTGGCAGTGGGAGTAAAGACAATGTTTGTTTTAGTAACAGTGAAGGAGGGAAGGTTGGTGTTGATCAGAATGATTATGGATGAGGAGACTGGTGCAACGAGTGGGTTATGTGATTCCACCAACAACAACAAGCCTACGAAGGCTAACAGGTATGTACTCAGATATATCTATGCTCTCGTAACGTTGACCTACTCCGGTTTTCATTTAAGGGAGGGGGCAGGAATTATGGGGGAGAATTGCAAAATTGAGAAGCACTAGGGGCATAGGGTGGTGGAATATGCCTAGTTTTGTGTCTGTCTCTCACACCCATTCAACATCCTCTCCATTTCTCTTTGGTTTGGAGTTATCCTTTCCCATATGGGAATTCCATTGGCACTGGATAGAGGGCCTAGTTTTGCAGTTCATAGGAGTCTTGCTGGTAAAGCTAGGGAGATGGGTCTTGGGGGTAGAGTTGGCCAGTCCAGCTGCATTATGGGTGCTAGCCTCTACTTTAGGTTCATGCGTACCTACAGAGAGGTAGGTAGAAACCTCGGCATGAGGGAGAAGGTTGATAATTATGGGCATGAAGTCTAGAAAGGGAGTGGCATTGGCTATGGACGGAAGATTAGCAATGGTGGTTTCATGGGGTTTAGCGATGGGTGGATCATTTTTTCGGGTCCTCCTTTCATGTCCTGGGCTGAGGTTAAAGGGTATGCTATCCATGGTTGGCAGAGAGCTAGTAAGTGTCTACGCTTACTAACCTAGAACTGGGGAGAAAAAGCAAACCAAATTGAGGCTGAGAGGAGGTGTCTAAGGCAAAGTGTAAATATTGGTGTTGGTTGTGGGTCATCCCCCTTCAAGGAATTGACCTGTGACCCTAAAGGGCCGGGAAAAAAAACTGACAAAGGAGGCTCTAAGGAAGGCAGGTTGGTGCGTTGTAAACCTACCACCTGTGTGAAATATCCCTGACATATTATGTTAAATTGTAATTGTATTATGGTTTGTTGCAATGAACATTGTTGGGTCAAAGAAACCATGGCATGTCCTGCAAAAACCCGTGGTCGTGGAAGGACGGCCCAAGGGACCAAAAAGGACACAGAACCAGACATGTCTGAGGGACATAGAGGTAGGAAATCTATTGAAATACTAATAAGTGAAGTGGCAGTTGTCTACCGTGAAGGCACTAATGAGGAAATTCACAAACTATTAGAGAAGTGGGAAGAAGAAGTGTAATAGGATAGTGAGACGAACACAAAAATGGAGGACTAGAGAAACCTTGTCCCGAATCCTGGAAACATGAGGGGAAGAATCACTCAATTCAAGAAATCCCTCTACTTTTACTGGTTGATGAAAATCTTGTTCGGTAAGGTTACGGAACTTATTTCGGTGGGCATGGCTATCACTGTCCAAGGCATGCCAAATTATAAACAAGAATTCTAGAAGGTGCAGTTTCAACTGCACAAACAGGATGTTCGGCTTGGCTGAATTGAGAGGCACCTGCCTTGTATCTTGGTCCAGACCGAGATACTGGGGACTAATGCCAAATATCCAACACCTGTGGAATCAACTTCCGTTGAGCAGCATGACTAGCAAGCCTACTTTTAAGGGTTTTGTTTATATATGTGGATAGCTTTTACATTTCCTTATGCAAATATATATGTATGTAGATCTCTAGAGTATGGACAAGAATCTAAGACTTATATAGCTTGGATAGAAAGACTGAAAATCTTTTGTTACTAGATGGCATATAATGCAGATAGGTGGCCAACTGACTTGGTTTCCCATTAGGCAAGTTGAGGCCACCTAGCCAATATATGTGGTGTAAACTTTCTTTATAATTAATGAGAAAGGAGGATCTACCAAGCTTAACAAACAAAAATATTGCAATGCTTTCCTAGATTGAATTTTAAATGCCTTCTTAGATTAAATTTTCAATGATCTCCTAGATTAAATTTCCAAGGCTTTCTTAGATTAAATTTGCAATGCTTTCCTATATTAATTTTCCAATGCTTTCCCAAATTAAATTTTCAATGTTTTCCTAGATTAAATTTTCATTGCTTTCCTATATTAGAATTTCTTTTCAGGTTAATTTTCATTTGCTAGAATTAGAAATTGAATCCTTGCATATATTTTTCCATGCACTTTGTAATTTTACAAACTCCGATTCATAATTTAATGTAACAAAATTATAATGTAATTGAATTGACTGATAGGCAAAGATTTGGAGAAATTTAGGTTTGGCACGATGGAGTATCATCTATACATTCCCAGAGGCATTTGCAAGCAGCACTATGCCAAGTTACATTTCAATTGGCCACGTGGGACCTACTCTAGACCAATGGAGGAGAAGATCAAGAACTACTATAATTCCTCTAGGCCCCACACACTGGGAAGTTAGGAAGATCCCTCTCATGTGACTCTAGAATAGGACAGTACTTTGGAAGAAAGGAAACCAAAAAACACAACACAATGAACATTAAATATAAAAGGAATGTTGCTCACAGTCCAACAGAGGAGCAAAGTTGCAAGTTTAAAGTAGATCCATCTATTATGAAAGCATTTGTGGAAGATGAGAGAAAGAGGAACAAAAAGTGAGATGAGCAGAAGAGGCAAGAAAAAGAGAAAAGACAAAAGGAAGAACATGAAAAGAGAGAACGAGGAGAAAGTAACATGAAAGAAGAAGAAATGAGAAGGAAGGAGGAAGGAGAAGCAATGTTGAAGAAAGCAAAAGAAGAAAGACAGAATCAACTATAGGAAAAAGAGAATAAACAACAGTAGTATCAAGAACTTGCCCAAGAGATTGAAGAGTTAATAGTCATTCAAGACATGGATGTAGAACAAGAGTAGAAAAATCAAGATGTTGATCATATGCCCAGTACAAAACATTTCATCATTCAATCTTTACCTCCTCCTACAGATGGGAAAGATATGGGTGATGAAGAGGAAATTGCTCCTTTAGATGATAGCCTAGTCATGGATATTTATAGCTAGACTTTCAATGAGATTCGGAGGAAAATTGTGTAAGTGAGAAAGAAGCATTTTCCAAATGACCTCACATATCCTACTTTCATCAATACAGAAAGGGTGATTATCATGGATACCAGAAAGAATCCCAAAATTGTTGTTAGAACTAACTTGGCCTTTGCAGGAGCATCAAAGGAAAATACAGAGTATCTAATGGTAGAAAATAAACAAATCGAAAAGGATTCGAAAGTTGTGAGACAAAAAATAGAACAACTACAGGAAGAAAATCAGAAGTTGGCTCCCACACATGTGTACTTGAAATAGCTTCAGACAACTATATTTGGTGAAGTTCAATAATGGGAGACACTATGATGAATATTTATGAGGATTTGGTCACCGTGCATAAATTAGTTGTCCCCTTACATGATATGCATAAGAAATCAAGAGAGAATGGAAAATACCTAAAGGTCATAAATGCATCCATCACTATAATTCATGAATGGGGAATGAACTACATAGGCGCACCGCCGGAATTATTTAAGGAAACAAGGCAACAGGCTAAGTTGCTGAAAGTTGAAGTTAGAATTCTTATACAAGGTAATAAACAACTCAACACTTTCATAGGAAACATCTTGTATTCTTATATGTGGTTGTACAACAATGTGGACTTTCTAGTAAAATTTCATAAGATCCCTTCATTTGAGACATTCACAAAGGAAAAAGAGAGAAATGTGGTTAGGTAGTAAGTTTCAGAATACTTGGACTAGCTGAGGCAACTTGATACCAAATAATATATGGAGATTGATAGACACACTAGGTAGAAGTATACTAGTGGCCCTGCTAAGATTAATACTATGTTGTCCTTATTGAATAAGGAGACACAAATTGGTTCCAAAGTTGCCTACCCAAATGCAATGGAAGCTAGAGTCCGCTTTTAGCCTAATATTCTTACAAATTTTGAGGAGACCATCACATAATACAAAGCTTGGCATCACTATGTGACTGAAGATCTACAACTTCAAGCTAATGAGCTAGAGTTTCCTCAAAATCAAGCTTGATATGTTTAGTTTTCCTTATTAGGCTCTACCAATTTTTGTCTCATATGGGTTTTTGTAATATTGTATTTCAAATAAATATGGAAGCGGAACTCCAAGTGTTAATTATGGAATATGAAAATTCGTTAGTTAGTAAAAGACAAAAGAAGTCAAAGGGTCATGAGGGTAGCTCAAAATTCATAAAGGGAGATGAAGAGTCCTCATATGTTATAAATACATCCTCATAACTTACGCAAAGGGCATGGAACCGAAGGCTTGGAAGTTTTGTTTTGAAGCCTTGGCTTCTCTAGTTTAGGATCGAAGGATTATCATTCTTTGGAGAAGAAAATGTTTTTATTCATGTTTCATTATTGGGGCCAATGCCTTGTCAATGTAATTGTATGTCTAGAACTTTCACTTTTTAATAAAAACTCAGAGTTGACACATCTTCATGCATATTTTGTGAATGTAGTAAGACTATTCTTTTTATATTTATCACATGCATTGTTTAATTCACGCTAATGCTTATGACATAATTTGCTTTCTTTAGTATGAATCTTCTTGAATTATTTGTTGTTATGTTATTACAATCATTGTTATCTTGTGAAATATTTTGTAGGTTATTTCAATTCTCTTTTATTGCTCGTGCATCTCTTTTAAGCTAAGTACTATTACATGCTTCTAAAGGGATCACTTATTTCGCTTCTATGTGATGGAACCTGACATGCATTACATTTTCGATTTCACAAAGTTTATATTTTACCAATGTGTTCTCACTGCAACAATGACCCTCCAAAAATTTTTCCTAAGTCAATTTTGGAGCCTACATGAACTGTCGTTTCAAGCCCCTTAGTGTCATCACATTGTTTGTTTTTCTACTCTTATTTTTTTCTCCTAGTGTCACATCCTCCTAAGTCAATGTTTCCTAAGTGTCATCACTTAACCCTTAGAAGTGCTTATGTTATATAGCCCATGGTTAGGAGGACTTATGAATTTTCTTGACTTAAGAACTAGCCTTTTTTCCATGCACACACTCGAAAATTACATGAAAATCACACAAAATCAAACAAAAGAAAGAAAAAAGTACCTTATAAGGTAAAAGTGCACTTCTAGATGACGAAGGCATTCTCTTGTGTTGAGCGCACTCCTTCGGGTCAAAGAAGTTCACCCTCCTTGGGTGCACTCCCTCATTTTGAGCAAGTGCACCCCCCTTGAGTGCATTCCTTCATGATGAAGACATGCACCCTTCTTGAATGCATGCATGATTTTCTTGTTGCATGTGGGCGCACTCCTAGAAAATAGGAGCTGACATAAATTCCCTTCATTAATTCATTCACTTGTTGATAAGTGGAAATCATTCATGAAACTGATTTGCATGTAATTTATTTTAAATTAACCTAGCTAATTAATCATCTTCATAATCATTCTCATCTAGGTTGGGCAAATAGTTTTAGATCAAGAAACTCTTCATTGATCTGCACTACAAGTAAGTTTTTCATGTTGAATCTATTGATTTCCTTTCATGATTTCACTATCAACCTTGATTTTCTTGTTGTTGTTTTTGTTAAATCTTGTTTCTACAAGTGTTAATTTGTTGTCGCATGCTAAAACTCTACACATTCCTCAACTTTTCACATTCTCACCATGATTGTGACAACATCCGTAAAATCTTGTGGATCTTTCTTCTTCTCATTTTCATCGCAAAATCTTATTGTTAGACTTGTTCTTGAGTCATCCTCATGCATAATGCACTTCTGGAACCCGAAGCTCGACCATCTCTAAAAATTGCACCCAAAATAGACCAGTATGCCTCTTGAGTGCACCCCTTCACCATGAAGAAATGTGCCCTCCCTAAGCATATGGGAGAATCCCAAAGGCTTGAGTGAGTTCCCTTCATCCCTTCAGCATGCGATGGTACGCCCTCCTTTCCCTTGAGTACATGATCACACCATGAAGGCATGAAGGCTCGAAGAGTTCTTCCTTTGTCCCTTCAGAGTGCACCAGTGCGCTCTCTTTGTCTCCTTGAGTGCATGAGTGCACCCTAAAAGCTTGGAGGCCCAAAGACTTGTTCCTTATTTCTTTTGGAGTTTTCACGTGCTCCCTCTCTGTCTCCTTGAGTGCACCATGAAGGCTTGAAGCCTCACTCCTTTCTCCATTTGGAGTGCACCAGTGCACCCTTAAGGTTTTCTTTCCCTTGCTTGAGAAGATGAGTGCACTACAAAGCCCTAAATGACCCTTGAACTTCCTTCGTGCTTTGAAAGTGCTCACTCCTTATTTACATGCCTATTTTCTTACATATGCAGGTAATTATGTGTTATCATTAATATATTTACACTATCAGTACATTAAATGTCTCTTTGAATATTGTTTGCTAAGATATTTTCGCATAGATAGTTTCATAGAGTTAATCTCTTCATCATGAATGTGCTTCCACAAACAGGTGTTCAAGCTCTAAGTATTGACACACTTTCATCATACTTTGGATCCCTGCATCCCCACAAATTGGCCTCCCAAGAAGTTTCGAATGCAAGCACTGAGGAAGCAGTTGAAGTAACAAAACCAACCATTCCCATTTATGTAGACACATAGTGCTTCATTAATAACTCTACTGAGGTCACATGGAGTGGAATAAAAGACATATTCATGCAAAAACAGTTTCCTGAGAACTTGGAGGACTTGGAAGTATACATCAATATCAAGTGGTCCAAGATGCATAAGATCGCATGCAAATTCCTGGTCATCCCTTGTGCAGAAGTTATTGAGTAGATTATCACACACATGGATGATTCTTACCTTGCACTTCATAGTGAATGTGGCAGTCAGATCGCCACGTGTTATGGAGAAGACATGCAAACTTACTATAATATGCTTAGGCCCACAGAATATGCAAATAATGACTTCTACACCAGATGGGTTGACCTCGACACAAGTGACATTATCAAATCTTGGTGTCGAGAGCCTGCTAAGTTTTGCCACCACCCATCTACAATGTATCCGACCAAGATTCTCAGAGATGTATATCAGTGTCTGATTTCCATGTGTTTTTGGTTGCATGGGTGGAAAAACGTTGAGGTTTTTTAGGAGAACTTGATATATATTCTCAATATGGTGGTAACCCATGGTAAAGGTTTCAATTGGGTAGGTTTCTACTGGATGGAATCTGTGCACAATATGTGTTCCCAAGAATGTACTAGAACTAGACCCCTCAAGACAAGTTCCCAGTTTACTTTCACTACAGAGTGTTGTCAAAATCAAGCTTTAGAGGCACGTATGATAGATTGGTTGAGAAATTCTTTGTAGTTATTTTCCATATGATATTCGATATTGGTCCTTGCATGATTGATCAGGTGAAGGATTCACTACAGGATATCATGGATTGGTTTGTAGCACATGAGGTTACATACATTAGATGTTTTGGTTAGCATATATCTCCTCATCTCATGCTGTGATATGTGACCAATAAGGTGGTCATGCAGGAAGTAGCAAATAAGTTGGACAAGGGATTATCAAGATTTCATCACAGGAGCAAGAAATCCCCTTAGCCCACCTTCACTTTGAGGATCAAACTATATGAGTTTAAGAGCCACAACGCGGCAATAGTAAAAATATAAGAGTTGGATTGCTTTCACTTCTCAACTAAATTCTTTCATGGATTTGATCCCAAGAGAGTGTTCAGGCAACATTGTGAAAGGATCAGCTTCAATTTGGGGTATTCATCAATTCCCATAGCAAAAGATGAGAAGGTCAAGAACCAGTATAATGAAATTAGAAAGATACATCCAAAAATGGAGACCATTTCACCCCAAGATCAACCATCTCAAGACAAGGAGTTGCAAAAGGAAGAATAGATAACCCTTCAAGCAAGGAAAGTAGCTCCAAAAATTAGGATCCGGTATGATTCGACAAGCAAGAGTAATAGGAAAGAGAAAGATGATCCTTTTAAAATGGGATTTATTCAAGAAAAACAAGAGAGGAGAGAAGCATAAGAAGAGGAGAAGAGGAGCCAAGATGAGTTGCTTGAGAAGCACCAAGAGGAGGAAGAAGAAAGGAGAAGAAGAGATGAGGAACAACAAAGGTAGTTCCAGGAGGAAGAAGCAACACAAAGACTGGAAGAAGAAAAGGTGACTCAAGAGATAGAAGAGAAATATTTGGAGGAAGATGATACCATCCAACCCATGTAAGATGATTCATGTTCTCTAAGAGAACCTCCAGGTGGTCATCTTCCATTTGGAGAAATGGGAATCACACCTCCACTGGTAGACAGAGTCATGGATGTGTATAGTGTCACATTTGATCAGGTGAAGAAGATGATTGTGAAGCAGAGGCATATACTTCCCAAATGATCCTTTGATTCTAGTTTTGGTTTCTATAGAAAAGGTGATATATTCCAAAACTAGAAGGGATCCCAGGGAAATCATAGCAGAAAATGTTGTTTTCTTAATAGGATCAAAGGAAAAAATTGAATATTTGTTGACTGAGAATGCTAGAGTAAGTAGAGAACTTGTTGCAGTATAGCAACAAGTGGAACATATTATTACGAAGAATAAATGGTTATCTTCACAAAGCTCGAACACCAGAGAATGGAAATCATCCATGCAAGAGGAAGTGGGACCAATGGAGGACACCATGGCACAATTATATGACGAGATGATACTTCTACAATAGGTGGTGGCTCCTCTCATTGGCATTCAGAAGAAACCACAAGAAGTGGTAAAACTCCTAATAGTAGCAAACAGATCGGTCGACCATCTTCAATAGTGCGTTGCAAAGTATCCATATGCTCTATAACATTTGGAAAGAAAAGACAGGATTATGGTAGAGATAGATAGAGTTCAGTTAAGACTCCACCATCATAACTATATGTGTCTTGGAGAACACTCGGTTAGTACTATTATTGCTTATAATCGACTACACGATGGTTTTGCTTCTCTAGCACAAAAGCATGGGATTCCTTCAATAGGAACACGAAGTAATCAGAGGTAGATAAATCATCTTCTAGGAGATCAAGCAATACATTGGACAAATCAAGCAAGCAAAAGAACATGAGGCTTGGAGGTCACCAAAGACATTATTCTAAAATACGCCATCGCACTAGTCAAAACTCATATGAAACTTTCATGGCTATGGAATGATGTACATTCAAGCTCCAAGGCTACATTGACGGAGGCACTGGAGGCGAATATGTGTTATGTAGGGGAATTATCGGTTTGGTTCAAAGCCATCTCAACAGAGTTCAAAGCATGGAACACATACATCACAAATGAGACCCATGATGAAGAAAATGATTTATCAATGTGATGAGACTTTGTCTCATTATCAAGTTTGTCTTATATAGCCACCGTGTCATATGTAATTTGTCTTTTGTAATAAACGATATGTAATGAAGTCCAAGAGCCACATGTGGAATGTGAATATCCACATATGGAATGTAATAATTCATGTATAGAATATAAAGAGTCATAGGAGTTAAGGATTCATGAGGAAGCTCAAAGGTCATTATCATTAGCTATAAATAGCTCCTCATATTCAAGCTAAGGGATTGGATTCTTTGAGTCTTGCCTTGGCTTGTCTTGTATTGCATAAGAGATAGATCATTTTTTCGAGAAGAAATTTGTGGCTTCATGTTCCACTATTGGATATAGTGTTTCATCTATGTATTAGTGTACTTGGGATCTTTCATTCTTAATTGGAATCTCTATGATTCCTCATACATGTATCGTAGATATAGTAGGACTATTCTTGTTATGTTTATGGTATATGTTGGTTTAGTTACATACTAAGTTAATGAACTAATTCGTTGCTTAGCTATGGTTATTATTGAATAAGTGTTGTTATGATTTCATGATTGTTTTTTATTATGTGGACTAATCTGTAGGTAATCAACAAGCCTTTCTCTTCCTTCTTAGGTCCCCCTTTAGGATAGTACTATTACTTTTCTAACTAGAGGCTCGTTTTCCTTTTACTAGACATGGAAGTTCCCTTGTGCACCTTACATTGGGTGTCTCACAAATCTTACATACTTGCTGCCCCAAAGAGGTGTTGTGTTCTCTTGTGTGTGTTTGTAACCAAGGCATATCTTTGAAACCTTTCCAATAGTGTCTAGAACATATATTTGGATGGGACTCCTATACCAAATGGTGTGAGGTCTAATTGGGACTTCACATCAGTGAGATCCTCTTACTTATTGATAGAATCCAAAAACATCATCATTTTTTGTGCTAGAAGGCGGGTCAGATGAAAAGCTAAGCCCATGAATTCTGTTTGAATCTCTTATCTGTAATGCCTTCACCCTATATCATAATCTTGAGTGTTTTTCTTAAGCTTTAGATATTTCAATCCCCGAGGAATTTTTACATGACTTGTCACATTTGAAGTTTGATGGCAAGGGTACCACAACCCTCCTTGATTACATAATAAAATTTGTTCAATTTTGTTTCTTGAATGGTGTTTATTCCAAAGAAATCCTTGTATGATTATTTACCCTTACATTGGATGACTGTGTGAAGCAATGGTGATATTCTTTACCCATTGATTCTATCTCATATTTTACGCAATTGGTTAATAATATTCTTCACATTTTCGAAAAATATGAATATCAAGATGTTCTTAGTGAAACTGATTAGCTTAGAATGGAATCAAATGAATCACTCAAATATTTTACTAAAAAATTCCTTCATCCCTGTTATGAATTTCCAAATGAGGATGTGGACTGGAAGTTCTTAGATGAAAAGTTATGTTTCTTAGTTAGGATGTCAAGGAAATATTTTGAATATGATTCATCATGTTCTCATGGTCAAAAAGAATTTTAGCATCCTGAGGAAGAACCAGATATGTATTTTGTTCCATGTCCCCCTCCTTTTGATGTTTTGTGTTTTGAACATAAACCGATCACTAATCAGAAGATCAAAATTTTAATGAAGAATTGTCATTTTTCTTTCACATCTCTCCCCTAATGATGATTTTTCTAATCCTATCAATCAACCACATTTGAATATTTCTATCTCACCAGTTGATCTTCAACTTGTTAATCAAATTAAACCCTTGGACAACCATGACCCTGATGATTTCCTATTTTTTGAATTGTATGGTGATGATTGTTCAGATAACATGGATGAATCTTTGTTCATACAAGAAGATTTATATTTGCATGAATTCCAAATGGAGTCTACTGTGATCATTGAAGATTTTCTTTTAGGTATATCTCCTTTAAATCAAGAAGATGACATGCTTATCATTGAGGATTTTTGTTGTAACCTCAAAACTCTATTTGAATCTCATGATCTGAATGATGAATATTGTTTAGATAAGTATTTGATTATTTTTTCTCAAAATTCAAAATTATGTTAGGTGAGTAGGACACTTCAGCCTAGGCTGATGGTTATGTCAGGTTCCTATCACCTTGATGGTATTCATGATTTCAGTGAATTTAAGATTCTCTCACAAGGTCTTGTTGTTATTTTCATCTCGTGGGATGTTGACTCTCTTTTGAGGGATTCTCGTTTTCTTCACATTAAATTTTTTAACCCTCAAGGAAGAAATTTTAATGTGATTTTTGAGATTCAGCCACTACACCCCACCTCTAGCAAATCTTTAATCTATGATGTGGAAACAAAGAGTGATCTTAATGAATGTCAAATCCTTCAATCTAACCTATCTTTTTCATCATCGATCAAATAATTTCACTCACACAATAGCTTGGATTGTGGTCAGCCTATTGATGTCACTTATGATGTGGATTTGTCTTTGATTACTTTTTCTTGTCAAAGTTTCCCTAAAGGTTGTTTCCATGATCCTATTGTAGATTCCCTCAAGGAATCTTATCAATCAAGAACTATGTCTCATGGCTTGTACTTGCATTCACTTCATCGAGTCTTGAATGGTCATAGACCTAGTAATTAATGTTGTTGTGGATTTTTTCATTTGATATAGCAGTTGAGTGTGTTACATCATTGTGATTGCATCGAGATCTTGTTTCCTAGTATCATTTTCTTTTATAGTTTTTGAGTAATTTGGTGATATAAACAAATGGCTTCAGCTGAGACAATTACAAATCCTGTAGTCAACAATGTTGACAAATAAAGGAATTTGAGGGCTTCCAAGGGATTGAAAATGCCACCTTCTCATCCTACATATCTTAATGTTTCAATTCTGGACCTCTAGATTTTTTCTTCTGCAATTATATTTTGAATGCAGGAGTCTTAAATTTTTCATTTTTATTTTGTAGATGATCATAGAAGTGATTACTTGTTTCAAGGAGAGGACCGAGTCTAGCCATTATGCCATAGTAGGCTACATCGGCAACAAGTACCAGTCCCAACTCCCTGCCAATTTCAATAACAGTTCAGCTAAGAAATATTGCGAGATCTAGCAAGCTTACCAAGGTCAAGAAATCTTTCAAACTTTCAGAAGAGTTGAAGAAGTCGGTGAAGCCGAAGGCTGCCAAGCCTGTGAAGCCAAAATCCCTAGCCAATAAGCTTGCATCTAAGCCCAAGGTGGCGCCTGGGCTCAAGAAGGTTCCGAATCATGTTAAAACCCCCGCCAAAGTAACTGAGGTTCTTAAGGTCTTTGAGCCGAAGCCTATAGCGTCCACTGAAAAGGTAAAGAAGGCAACAACACTTGTTAAGAAGGGGGCAACTGTGAAGAAAGAAGCTCCTGCCAAGAAGCTTGCTATCGCCAAGAAGCTTGCCAAGGCTATAAAGAGGGCGGCTCCTCCAAAGCCCAAGAAAGCGGTGCCTGCTGCAAAGAAGGCCAAGAAATAAGATCAGACAGTTATGTTTCTAACTGTGAATTAATGTGATATTTGGCATCTTGCATGGCATGTTGTTTCCATAGATGTCCTACTCATTTTTATGATTAGTGCTTTTTCATTTTACAGAAGGGAATCAGTATTCATAGGGTTTACCTTCTTCAGAATACAATTATTTTTGGTCTTCAGATGTATCAACCTGTTTTTGGATTTTGGTCTACTTTTTTGGGACAGATTATGGAATGCATAGGATGTATCTACAGTATGTAACTATTTTCATTTACGAAAAGTTATATGGGAAAAGAATATTTTATATGAATATGAAATAGAAGGTTGATGTGCAGAAAGAAGTTTAAGTAAATGTGATGTGTTAGATGGAGAAAGTCGTTTATATAATGTTAATACATGGAAAATGTTTATTGTGATATGATTCATTGTGTTGGATTTTCCCCTTTATTCTTATATATTGGAGAGAATAATTTTTGTACCATGTAAGAAGGTTGGCACAGTGATTTCTCTACCACCACCTCTCTTAAAACAGTTGTTTGGCCCAATCATCAGTTTTACCAAAGTTTGCATATTGATAGTGAGCTATCTTCCATAGAGATTGCGTGACCCAAGTAGTTCTATATTTGGCCTTCCTTATTGATGAATTTGTTGTGCATACAAATCCAAATGAGGTAAAAGTTCTGAAGGATTGACTTGTCCCAAACAAAATTTCATATCTCAAAAGTGTTCTGAGTGGCATGAATTTCTATTTATGGGAAACTCATATCCCAATACTCACATATGGCTTTCTCGCTAAATTTGTCTGACAAATAAAAGAGGCTCTCAGAGAGCTTGGATGCTAACTAATCTTTTTAGAATCTCAAGGATGCCCTTTGTTCAGCCTTTGTGTTTTCTCTTCCTTATTTGCAATAGTGTTTTGAGATAGATACTAATGCTTCATAGTACATAGTTGTTGCCATAATTAAAGCTAGGAGGAGACCTTTTTGTAGTTCAATGTCAAAGCACACTGCATCGTCACACAACTAGGCTGGAATGAAACATGTTAAACATAAAAGAATAGAGAAAATAGATTACAACTACATTATACACATAGTTAGAAGGAATTAGGAAAGTTCACCACTATAATGAAACTCCCTATTCTAGAACCTGAGTTTGCAGGCCAAAATATGAGTGAGAATAAGAAAATAGTCCACACTTTCTATGCTCATATCCACATGCACCAATAAATCTATGCTCATATCCACAGGCACCAATAAAGCTAAGAAAGAGAGGATAGTTCACACAATTACATTTTTCAAGAGTATAACAGCAACTAGCTAACAGTAGTTTGCATTAATCACCAAGATAGCTTACAATGACCAAAAGAATCCCCCTTTGCTTGAAGATCAAGGTTCTATTTATAAAACACATATTTCATTAAATTTGGAAGTTTTCAATGGATCTAGAATTTAGAACTTTAACTAGATTAAGTTTTTTCAAAATGAGGAATTAGAAAGTCACTTAGTTCACTAATTTTAATGTAGATATTCACCATTTTTTGTGTAAAAATTATCATGATAAGCTTTATAAAAAAAATTATATAAACTTGCTAAAGCAAATCTTTCACATCTTAATCTTGGATTCCTTACATTATCTATTTTAATAGTTTTTATGGTTTATATTAAAAGATAAGTTTTTTAAGGTTATTTTATGAAAATAATGATGTGTATTTTACTATAATTAACCCATTTAATTATAATTAGATATAGTAAATATCATGTATGTGTTAAGCTACAATTATTACTAAGAAAGTGTTGGCACAATTTAAAAGTCTATCGCCTTTGCAACACTAATAATATGGTTGAAGATTAAAAAACTCTCATAGATCATCCAGTTTATACTCATATTGGAATTAAATTTCAAAATATTTGTGACGCTACCAACCTTCTTGATTGTTTAACTAAACAAAATTATGATGATCTTGAAACACTTCTTTTAATACTTTTTGAGCATATTAACAATAAAATTCGAAATAACTTTTAGTAATATCTTTTTACCCATTTTTGGTCTTAGTGGATGATAATCATCATTATCACCATCATAATTACATACTATTGTAGGACGTTTGCACCATTTTAGAGTTGAGGAGAAAAAAAAATAGTATCAAATTAAATGTTGAATGTGAGTAGTAGCATAATTTATTTTTATTTATTATTTGTACTTTTATGTTAATAAAAAAGTTGATTGAGGCTTACTTAATGAATAATAGATTAATATGCAAGATACATATTAAGTATAAAGTTATTTAATGACAAATGATCTTAGTGATGTGTCCAATATATACCATTATTTAGAACTTTAACTAAATTAACTTTTTTCAAAATGAGGAATTAGAAAGTCACTTAGTTCACTAATTTAATGTAGATATTCACCATTTTTTGTGTAAAATTATCATGATAAAATTT
Source organism: Pinus tabuliformis (assembly GCA_031772625.1). Lineage (NCBI taxonomy): Eukaryota > Viridiplantae > Streptophyta > Pinopsida > Pinales > Pinaceae > Pinus > Pinus tabuliformis. The sequence continues at coordinate 1,377,602,668 of CM062805.1, read as the reverse complement.
ATAAAACAAATTTATATAAACTTGCAAAAGCAAATCTTGCACATCTTAATTTGGATTCCTTACATTAACTATTTTAATATTTTTATGGTTTATATTAAAAGACAAGTTTGTTAAGGTTATTTTATGAAAATAATGGCGTATGTTACTATTATTAACCCATTTAATTATAATCCGATATAGTACATATCATGTATGCGTTAAGTTATGATTATTACTAAAGGAGTGTTAGCACAATTTAAAAGTCTATCACCTTTGTAACACTAGTAATATGGTTGAAGATTAAAAAAACTCTCATAGATCATCTAGTTTATACTCATATTGGAATTAAATTTCAAAATATTTGTGATGCTACCAACTTTCTTGATTGTTTAACTAAACAAAATTACGACGATCTTGAAACACTTCTTTTAATGCATTTTGAGCATATTAACAATAAAATTCAAAATAACTTTTAGTAATATCTTTTTACCTTCTTATATACCTTATTTGGTCTTAGTGGATGATAATCATCATTATCACCATCATAATTACATACTATTGTAGGAAGTTTGCACTATTTTAGAGTTGTGGAGAAAAAAAAAATAGGATCAAATTAAATGTTGAATGTCAGTAGCAGATTGAGGCTTGCTTAAATAATAATAGATTAATATATATCATAAAGTTATTTAATGACAAATGATCTTAGTAATGTGTCCAATATATACCATTATTTAGAGCATTAACTAGATTAAATTTTTTCGAAATGAGGAATTATAAAGTCACTTAGTTCACTAATTTTAATGTAGATATTCACCATTTTTTGTGTAAAAATTGTCATGATAAAATTTATAAAACAATTTATATAAACTTGCAAAAGCAAATCTTTCACTTCTTAATGTGAATTCTTTACATTATCTATTTTTAATATTTGTATGGTTTATGTTAAAAGATAAGTTTGTTAAGGTTATTTTATGAAAATAATGATGTGTATGTTGCTATTATTAACCCATTTAATTATAATCCAATATATAGTAAAATATCATGTATGTGTTAAGTTATGATTATTACTAAAAGAGTGTTAGAAAAATAAAAAGGCTATCACCTTTGCAACACTAGTAATATGGTTGAAGATTTAAAAACTGTCATATTGGAATTAAATTTCAAAATATTTGTGACGCTACCAACCTTCGAGATTGTTTAACTAAACAAAATTATGATGATCTTGAAACACTCCTTTTAATGTTTTTTTAGCATAACAATAAAATTCGAAATAACATTTAGTAATATCTTTTTAACTTCTTAAATACCATATTTGGTCTTAGTGGATGATAATCATCATTATCACCATCAACATTACATACTATTGTAGGAAGTTTGCACCATTTTAGAGTTGAGGAGAAAATATTTTTTTAAGATCAAATTAAATGTTGAATGCGAGTAGTAGCATAATTTATTTTTATTTATTATTTGTACTTCTATGTTTAAAACTTGAGACTTACTTAATTAATAATAGATTAATAAGCAAGCTATATATTAAGTATAAAGTTATTTAATGACAAATGATCATAGTAATGTGTCCAATATATACCATCATAGATCCATTTTAAGTGGAGATGTAAGGATCAAATTTCTTCACGTGCAAATATTTTGAATGAAAGATACAATGTGTTATTTTTCATTGTTGAAACTGTATTTTTGAATGCTAAATAGAGTATATATATGACCAAATAAGAATTTTAACCATAAAAAACTTTTTTCTTATATATAGATATATATGAAGTTGATATTGACATAAATTAGTTAACATAAATCTTCAAATAGTTTCTCTGTATCTCTAGCTGAAATTTTTTGAAAAGTATAAAATTTAAACATCTAATTCACACATTTTATATACTTCTAATTACTTTACAAAATATTCATTTTTTTTATTTTTCTATTTAGAACATAATTTTTATTTTTCCCCCCATATTGGGTTGTAAAATGAGCCTCTCGTCTCAATTACTAATCATTTTAATGATCAAAATCAATCATGAATTAGAATAGTAACAAAGTAGTACAATTTGATTATTTTCAAATACAACAAGAAAGAGAGAAAATTGACTAAGATATTTATTACAAATGTTTAGTTTTTATTCCTGTAGTGTTTAAGGATATTATATTGAAAAGAACATATTAACATTCATCTAAAACTTAGATTAGTTACATTATTTCTATTATCATTAACATTTATATTTATGTATTAAATTTGACTCTTGAATAATAGATTTTGCAAAAAAAAAACTTACCTATGAAGTTATTTAACAATATACTAATATTGTTGTTCTTACTATTATTGACCATAATGATCAAAATCAATCATGAATTAGAATAGTAACAAAGTAGTACAATTTGATTATTTTCAAATACAACAAGAAAGAGAGAAAATTGACTAAGATATTTATTACAAATGTTTAGTTTATATTCCTATAGTGTTTAAGGATATTATATTGAAAAAAACATATTAACATTCATCTAAAACTTAGATTCCTTACATTATTTCTATTATCATTAACATTTATATTTATGTATTAAATTTGACTCGTGAATAATAGATTTTGCAAAAAAAAAAACTTACCTATAAAGTTATTTAAGAATATACTAATATTGTTTTTCTTACTATTATTGACCATTTTAAATTGACACTAACTATTTTTCCTACGTTAAGTACATATTAATTATACTAGTACAATGTTGGCACCACTTCAAAATCTATAAGAGGAAATATTTTATAATTCTAGTTGTGTTGTTCAATGATCAAAATATTTTTTTTATAAATTAGAGTGCAACAAGATAGTGAATTTGATTTATATCAATTATAATAAGGAAAATTAAGGAAAACTCACCTCAAACATTATATCTAGTGTCTAGCATTTATTCATTAAGTGTTTAAATGGTTTATATTAAATAGAATACTAATTAGGTACTCCATTGTTTTTTTTATAGACCAAGTTTAGAAGATGTTTTTAAGTGCATTATTGAATTTGATTATGCATATTTGATATGGTGAGAAGTCATGTTGGTCAAATAAAGCTTTGAAAACTTAAATATTTTATGGCATTGTCATGTAATTTGTATAACACATGATTACATTGAAATATTAAATAATATAAAACTCCTCCAAAAAGAATATGAAGAGAAAATTTGATATACAACAAATATGGAAAAGTGTGTATGAATGTATATTAATAGATCCTTCAAAAAAAATTACATTCATGAATCATATAAACCTACTCTTAAGATATTCGCTCAAGTAGATCAAGAATGGCTTCTACACCATATTTATTTATCTTGGTCTTCTTGCAATGTTCTTTCTTTGGCATCCATGCCCACACTATGGTATTAATTGGAATAGAGCCAAGTTCTGTGTCATCGGGATTTGGTACCCAATATTGCTCTAAAAATTTTCCATTGTATTTCCCTGACATAGGCTTCCACCAGTCAACCTTTACATGAAGATTCTCACTTTCATTATCCCTAAAGATATTTGAGATGGATTTTTCCATCCAAATCATCTCTCCTGCATCCTCATTTCCTGATCTAACTAGCAACATCTTTCCTTTCTCAACATCAATCATCGGATTGAAAGTTGGTTTTGGCTTGTTGCGTTTGGGTCAAACATATATTGGTACATCTATCACATTATCAAAATCTCCATCCATAATACTTGACATTACTTGGAGTGCATTACGATCAACATCAACAATGTGCCTTGTCCTGGGCCAAAAATCCTCAGAAGATGAATCACTTCCATCTATTATTCTATGATCATTATAGATTCCATCTAATGTATCAAGAACTTTTTCCCAATACACTACTTTATTTTTCCATTCCTCCATAACAATTCGTGAATCCTCATTCCAATAGTGTCTTTCCACATTTTTATGTATGATGTTATCCCTTCCTTTAGTTCTTTTAAATAGACATCATTCTGTTTGGAAGCTAAGAAAGATGGCTTCCCTATGGGAATTATAGGTCGGCCTTCATCATCTATATTCCATAACTCAACTGGTTCTGACCACTCAATATCTCTAATTAATTCTTTGTACCTTAGTACTGGAACATCATTGAGTACAAGAAATTGGAAGTATTGGACATTAAGATGTCCAACTAGTGCATTTTTTCCCTCCTTGATGTATCCATTAAGGAAACTTTTGAAGTCATAGACCTTGTCAATAAGTGTAGGTGGAAACACTCGATTTTCTTCAATTGTGCGATATGTATCCATCATTTCAGGTAAAGAATAAATATCTTTACTTTTTAGGTTGGAAGACATTCTTCCGTAGGTTCCATCTATGTCTTCATGGGTGTGCCCCAAAGGCAAGAACCCAACCTCAATAGTGATGAAGACACCAAGTGCAGTTAAAAGTGATAGAAACATGAAAAGATAACGATTCTTATTATCACTTGCTGCATTGTCCAACTGTAACAAAAAATGTGGAGGAAGAGGTTTAAAATCAACATTTTGACTTTTTGAACTTCCATGAGATATAAAATCATCCTTGTACCCTTGACATTTTGAGTAAATAGAGGTGTCAAGTAATGCATTTGTAAGTGGGTTCTTGAAATTCCACTTTCATAAAGTAGATCACCATACATATCCATTTGTGGGTCTTCAAGGTCCCTTAAGCACTTTGTAAGAGATGTAATAGTAAATTGTGATCCCATATGGACAAATGGTAAGGAGAAATGACCAAAACCTCTTGCCTTATGCCCATGTGTAAGCATACCTGTCAATGACAAACCTAAATTTGTTCCTACAATAGATTTTGATTTGACACGTAGCCTTGGGATTGAAGTCTTTGTTTTGTCCATTTTATCATGGATAATGCTCAAATACTCCTTTGGAAACCGCTCTGACATAATTCTATGGGCATAGTAGCAATATCTTCCACACATAACAATCTTGTTATGTTTCTTCAACCTACCTCGTGCCTTTTCTTCCAACTCTTTTGTAGTTGTTGACTTCATTTGTGCTTTCAACACAATACATTCATTGCATTTACTGAAGTTGGTGTTCTTTGAAAATGCCACATCTCGAAACTTAGTATTCCAAATCTTGCTCATTGTTGACTGTGATATTGATGGGTAATTGAGCTTTTGAAGACCCTCGTTGATCTCTTTTAACAAAGAATTTTGTATGTAAGTCGAAGGAAGCAATCCTAAAGGAGCAGATGTTCCATCTTCTTCAACTTGACGTGTTTGGTTTGGTGAAAAATCTGAATTATCCATTACAATTTTGTGCAATATTTCTATGGCTGCCACTGTGTGAGCTCTTGCTTTGCATGTGTTGGTGTTACCATGAATAGCTTTGATATGTCCATGTTGGAAATAATGCTCGTAGTTATAGAATGTGCTTTGAGGAATTTTATGTATCTTATACCATGCTTTCTTAAAAATAATATTCCCATTAAATCTCATGTCCTTTACATTTCTAGCAATAGGTGGTAAGCCATGGCCATGGCCATGGCCTTTGACATGACTGTGTTTGACATGAGTGAATTCAAGACAAATTCCTAATACCATTTTTATTTATTTGTCTCATATCCCTTCTAGCACCTGCAATGGCCTTCTATCCACATGTTGAAGACAATCTTTTCTACAACATACATCTGCTGGCAAAACTCGAATTTCTTTCTCTTCATCTATTTTTGTTTGACATTTTGCATTTTTTTTTGTAGCCATAACTCGTTTAATCCTTTTATATGGCTTGTTACATGCATATCAATTGAGTTTCTATCTTTTTCATTACAAAAGAACCCATCCCAATTGTTTAAGAGATTTGTGTCCTCTATAACATCCCATATCACCATTTCCTTGGGTGGCTCCTTGAACTTTTCCTTAACCCTTAATATCACACCTTTGTTGTCCACCAACTTATTTATTGGCCATCTAACAAACAGTGTATAGACTTATCCCCAATTCTGCATATCTCACAATTTCCATCTATCTCTTCTAGAAAAACACCAAAATCCATTTCACCTAGTGTTTCACCCTCAACAATGTCATCCTCGCGGACATTAACTAGCATTCCTTTGGCAATGCACGTGCTTGTTCCCATGCATTCATGTGTAAGAGAAACCTTTGTACATATGAATATAACCCTATCTTGGGGAATATTTGTGGCATGATCATGACAGTGAGGCTCCAAATCTGATTCTGGCCAAATTTCATAAGATTCTAATGCAACCCCAACTGTATGCTCAAATCCTATTGGATGTGGTAGAGGAGCATTATGTTTTAACACCTTCTCGATTTTAACCACTATGCATCCTTTCTTTACCATCTTTCCATGCACTTTATGCCCAAGCTCTGTATTGAATATGGAGCCCTCGCCCACCTTCACTGCATGTTGCAGAAGATCTACCTTGGCTCCAATAGAAAATGTGGAAGAAACATTTGCACCTATAAACAAATGTAAATAAGGTTAGTATTTACTCAAAAAAACATTTATTATGCTATCAATAATATATAACACATGCTTCAATATTTTGATTTACCTATGTTGTGTCTCAAATCCATGATCTTCCATGGATGTATGTCCCCTTCATTAACATCCTCATCAATCAAATGTGGTTGAGTTACATCAATTATCAAAATTGTAACATAACCAGCGTTAACCCTTTCTCCAACATAATAAGTTCCAGACTCTGCAAATTCGACCCTTCCTAGCCCAATGACTTGATCATTAATAAGGAGATCAACATAGTCCCCTTTTGCCAAAATTATATTTTCCATTGTAGCTTGTATCAATTCTGTAACAACAATTAAATCGTAACTTGTAATTAAAAGGTTGAACCGTGTAAATTGTGACTTTATATTTTCACAAAAACACAAATTACAAAAAAAGTAATATAGATGAAAAAATTAAAATAGCATGGTAGTAATATTGTATGTAATGAAACATTGTTCTCAAATGAAAGCTAATAATCAATATCATTCCTTCTACTACAAACATAAGCATATTGCTAGAAGCAACATTACATGGTCAAATTAATCTAGCACGTGCTAGATTTCTTCTAGGACAAACAAGCACATTGTCAATAAGAATATTGTAAGGCGAAGGAAATCCACCACATGCTAAATTTTCTTCTAACGTAAATAGAAGCATATTACTCACAAAAACATTTCAAAATAAAAGAAATATTACACATTCTAAAGTTTATTCTAGCACAAACACAATCACATTGCCAAAAGCAACATTGCAATGTGAAAGATATCTAGCATACGCTTGATTTACTTCTAGCACAAACAAAAGCACATTGCCAAAATAATATTGTAGGGAAAACCAAATCCAACAACTTCTATCAAAAACACAATCACATTTCCAATAA